>MCFG01000339.1:0-77269 GCA_002104895.1 Anaeromyces robustus
TTCCGTTACAACTAATATAGGAATGGTCAGGATCATTAACTATAAGAGATGTAACGGAACGGTAGTTCCAATATTACAATTGACACCGATATTGAAAACGTACACGAAAAGAAAATAAAATAAAAGAAAGTTAATTATACTTTGTAATATCGGAACACCTTTCCTTTGTTAACCCGGAAGGTCGGCGTCGATATATATTAGTATAATTTTAATTTATTTTTTATTTAAAATTTGTTTTATTAGAATATAGTTTTATTAATTATTAAAAATTAATAATAACTAATCTTTGTAGTATTTCGAACTACTTATGAATTAATTATTACTAATATATATAAAAGTTATTAAAAGAACAAAAGCACAAAGAAAAATATTTTAACTAAAAGTTTTACACCTATTTATACTTTTTGCGGAAAAATAGTTTTAAAAATAAAAGTTCATAAAAAATAATAAAAATTGCTAGAAACTAAGATATTTTGTTATAAAATGAATCTCATAGAAAAATAAAGAAATATTATATAATTTTTTCTTAAAGTTTCTAATTTCATTCCATGTAATTCTATAAAGAAATACAGAAATAAAATACAGAAACAAATACAGAATAAAATACAGAAATTTATAATAAATAAATTTAAAATAAAATTTTTATAAAATTTGGAACAAGGTGTGAGTCGAACCCAGAGTGTTCGCTCAGATGGTCATAGTTACTAACCACTAGACCATGGTTACTGTTTTACTAATTGAGAGATTCGTTACAAGAGAGTTAATTTCTAATTCTCTTATGGCTCCTATAATGTTGTAAAGTTTTGATTTGGTTTAAAGTTTAACTTGGTCGAAATGCTCAATAATCTAATACGTAGGGTGTTCACTAATATAAATTTTATTATAAATATAGTTTCTTTATTTAAATTTGTTTAATTATTTTATTATTATATTTTATTAGATTATTATTAGGTTAATAATCTTACAAAGAATGTAAGAATACATATTTCATCAATCTTTTATACATTTCATTGAACAATACAATAATATAAGTAAATTAATATTTATATTAATTATAATAATATATATTAAAAATAATATAAGATAAGAATATAATTTGTTAATAAAATAAAAGTATAATTTATATTCAACTGTATTATTAATAAAATTAATAATAATTAAATTGTATAAGGATTTGGGGCGCATAAACATGCTGAATAATAAATATTTAATAGATATAATGTGGCTTATATCTATAATCCATTCAAATCCTTAACAAATGTCTTTCTTATCGGACTTTTCTAATTTTAAATTTTTAATTAATTCAGCCCTAATCCTTGGACTACAGTCTAATAATTGGGCAAAGGTAATATTACTAGGAGTGTTTAAAAGATCCTTAGTAATATTATAATCTTCTTTGTCCTTAATCAATTTAATATGTCTAGGAGGTTTAATTTTTAATTTATCCTCCTTCTTATTGTTAATGTTTTTATTTAGTTCATTACTACTATTGTTCTTACTATCAATAATATTACTACTAAAGCTATTATTATTTAAATTTTTATTATCATCTTTATTAATGTCGGTAGTCATATGACCAGAATTTTTATTATCAAGAATTTCTTGATTGGTCATGTGATCTTCCTTAAATTCTTCGTCCGAATTTATTTTTTTATTGTTATCTAATTGATTATTTTCTTTACTATCAATTGGATTAGTTTCATTTTCGTTTGTTTCATGATTACTAGGATTATTGTCATTAAGTTTTGTATTATTATTATTCTTTGTTAATCTACGCTTTGGTATCAAAATTTTCCTCCTTGTCTCCAAATCCATGGTATCTGATTCATCATCAGAATCTGGGATAGTAATGGGTTGTTTTGTCTTCTCATTGTTTTTATATTTGTTTGGTCGGTTGTTTCTAAAATTATTATTCTTCCTTTTCAAAGCGTAGACAAGGGCATTTTTATTAACACTTTGATTTACGGGAGAGTGTTTACTCCCTATTCTGAGTTTAAAGGAGTTTCTTCTTCTTCTAATTCGTTCCTTTTAAACTCATTATACTTCATTTTATTATAGGCAGGACATGCATACTTAACATGTCCTTCTTCATTGCAGAAGTGTAACGAATATGAGTTATTCTCACTAGGTTGTTGTAGTAATTAATAATAAATAAAACAACAACATGAATAGCTCGAATAAAATATATTGAAATATTTATTAAACTGAACGATTTAATTATTTATGGTTTTATATTATTATTTTATTTATTACTAATTGAAATGTTAATGTTGACTCAAAGAGTCAAAATAAAATAATACATGAAGTTTTTATATTCAAAATCTATTCTAAGTTATTACATGATTGGTTATATAATTTAAAATAAAATATATTTAATTATTATTAAAATACAATTTATCTAATTATTAATTAATCTATCCATTTGCTAATTATTAATAATTTATTTAGTTAATTAATGTGTATTCACTTAATTAAGATTTATTTAACTTATTATTTATCATTCATTTAATTAAATTATAAGTTTATCTAAAAATCAATGATTCATTCATTTAATTAATTTATTATTATAAATATTATTTCGAAAAGGTAAAAAGTAAGATTTGAACCAGTGACAACCAGTATGATATTACAAGCAGGTACCAATGAACCACTTTAGTAACCATAACGATTCTTTGATACAGACTTAATATAAATAGAGATTTATATTATTACTACCAGGTGATTGTAAAGATTTGGAGTGACCACTAGGTTATTGTAGGAAATTAATAATAAATAATAATATAATATATTAAATTATTTATAACACTATTGATTATTCACTTAATTAATTAGTAGATTCATTTATATAATATATATTTGTTCATTTATTTATGGTTGATATTTATATTTTATTTATTATTAATTGATTGTTAATATCGACTCAAAGAGTCAAATAAAATAAAATACATGAATTTATATATTCAAAAATCTATTCTAAATTATTACATGATTGGGCAAATTATTTAAAATAAGAATTATATAATTATTTAATTATTATTTTAATTAAATAAATATAATATTAAGAACTAGATAAATTATTATATTAATTAAGTGAATAATAAATTAATATTTAAATAAATTTATTTCAATGAATACATATTATTAATTTAAGTAAATTATTATCTAATAATTGAGTGAATATATTTATTATTAATTAAATAAATAATATTATTCCGAAAGGTAAAGAGTAAGGTTCGAACCAGAGACAACCAACATAATAATAGAAGCAGGTAGAACTGAGCCTAATTAGTAGCCATAATGGATCCATATCATTACAGTGATTGAACATGTATTAAGAAGAAAAAATAAATAATTCTGATTGGCTAAATAACTAAATAATACATATAAAAGAAATTATTATTATTATATTTTTAATATTTGATCTTTCTATGGAGAGAAAGTTAATCCCAAGTGAGTTTTTTATAATATAGTTTAGAGATTTTTATAATGGTTTAATTAATATTTAGTTTAATAATTTAATATTTTATTTGAGAATTTCCTAGGTTAATATATAGATTAATAAGGAATAGTGTTTATATAATAAAGTTTAGTTTAGATATTAATATTAGTTAGATAAATTCAATTATAATTATAATAAAATGTAATAATAAATAATAATAAATAAATAAACTATTATATTAAACATGAAATAATTATTATAAATTGTGTTATATTAGAATATATTGTTTTGTTAATATTTCCCTGCTGTCTTGTCTTTAAATAAAATAATTAGATATAAGTTTATCTTGTATCATCTTGATATCGTTACAAGAAGTAGCAAGTTTTAATCCTCATTTCTTTTACGCCCTTGTCAAGACATCAAGTGCAATTGAAATTAGAATTTATAATTTCAATTATTTTGATATATAATATTATTATTTATTATAATAATTATTAATAATTTTTTATAATAATTATATATAATAATTATTATTATAATATTTTATTTTAAATATTATAATTTAAGATTATTTAAATAATCTAATAATATATTTTAATATATATATTATTTATATATATTCAATTATATTGAATAATATATTAATTTTATTACTATTTAATATCGATATTAATAACTTATTATATTACAAATTATTAATTATATTATACGTTAACGTATCACTTTAAATTAATGTATTAAATTAATGTATTAATATTTTATATTATATTTTATATTATTATTATCAAACTTACAAAGTATAAAAGAACATAACATAAAGTTATATTTAATGTTCTTAGTAAGGTTATTAACACCTGAATTATATAGTTATATTAATATTATCAATATCTTATTTTTAAATAAAATTTACTATTAAAAAGTTAATCTTAAAGTGTTATTATTATTATTAAATAAATATTGTGTTATTTGCATTACAATTAATTTAGTTATTATTTAAATATTATTTAATTATAAAAACTATTTAATTATAAAAACTATATAATTAGTCATTCGACCTAGTAGACTTATTTAAATTAGAAAATAATCCAGTTGGAAACTTAACAGCCCTGGGTTAAGTCTTCCATTTCTTTCACGTGACTTTCCTTGGTGACTTTTCTGTTCATGTTATCGTTCGGTGTGTTACTTCTATTAAGTTGAATTTTGTTTTGATGGAAGTAGTGGGAAGTGGAGGAGGTTGGTTTGTGGTATGAATACTTAAGATGAGCTTCTTCATATCGCTCAGCCAATTCATACGCCTCATTTAAATCTGTACATTTGTTCACGTGAATACCCTTACAAGCCTCAGATCTTGATTTAATAGAATTAACGTAATCGAAAACTGTAATAGCTGGCTTGAATTTCTTATCTAACTTTCTGTAAAGTTTCTTATACTCTCTATTAAAATCAACAATACTTTGTTTGCTACTGATAGAAAGTGTTTTAATTTTCTCCAATATGCGGTATGGGTCCTTTTCACCCTCAACTACACTTAGTAATTTCTTCTTTATAGTAAATAATTGAGGGTATATGATTCTATTATTATCGTCATATAGTAGTAACACATCTAAATCTTCAGCATGGTCATCAGGAGTGGCCATCTTACATAGCTTAAAAATGAGTTCCTTATCAGTAATGTTGTGGTACTCTAACCAAGAAACAAATTTTGAGTACCAGCCACATACATTTGGTCTCCTTGGATCAATTTTTGGTAAGGAGTCCAAATCAATACTATTATTATTTCTGTTAATAATATTTACCAAAGAGGCAATGGAATGTTCTAAGGACGAGGCAAAAAGAGAGAAAGAATTTTCTAGGCTTGGGGAAATTGGAGTAAATGGGGTGGATGGAGTTGGGAGAATTCCATCACTGTTAGATGAGTTTTCTGTATTAATGTTTTCAGATTGCATAATTATTATTATATTTTTTTTTTTTTTTTTTTTTTTTTTTTTTTTTTTTTTTTTTTTTATATTATAAATCGAACTATTTAATTAAAATTAATTAAATTGAAAAATGATATTATTAAATAACTTATTTTATTATTATATTAATTAAAGGTTAACTTCTTCTTCTACCACACTTCTTCCTTTAATTATTGTTTCAATAAAACAATGATTTAATAATAATCAATAATAAAATTTAATTATGTATGAAATATATAAATAACAAAATTATATGCTTTTCCTCCCTAAAAACGATATCTCCACCAAATGAGGTATAACACTTTTAAGGTTCAGAAAATTTTTAAATAAGGAAAGAATTTTGTTTTAATAAACTTTATTATATTTATTAATTATTTATTATATTTTTGAACTTAATTTTTGTCTACATTTTTATATTAGATATTTTTAATTCTTTTTATACTTTTAAAATTATAATTATTTAATATTTGTATAATTATTTCTTTACCTTATTTTTAAGGAGAAAAATAAGGAGTTTATAATTATAACTAATATAAATAATTAATCACTATTTTCTATATTTCACCTAATGTTATAAAACTATAATTAATGTAAATAATACATTAATTTATGTATATAATAAAATAATTTTATAGATTTTATGTTCTTATATTATTAATTAATTTCTTAATAAATTTATGTATTGTAATAAAATTTAATACGTATTAAATTATTATATAATTTACATTATATAATAATTTATTGTGGCGCATTATTTACTAATAATTTTAAATTTATGTTTATTTTACTTCAAAGAATAATATATATATAAAAATATATATATATATAAATATATATATATTTTTATTTATTTTTAAAATTTAATTCAGTAATAATAATTAGTAATAATATTAAAATATAATGTGGCTTTTGTATATAATGTAATAATATGTATACATTAATTAATATAATTTTTATTTCTTAATACTCCATATAAATCCCTAATTAGATTGAATAAAGAATATAATATAAATATTAAAAATTATTCATTAATAATGAAAATTATATTAAATGTAATGTATATTTTTACTTTATAAAATTATTATTAACATCTTTATACTAAAAATTATACATTAATAATGAAAACTATATTAAATGTAATATATATATATATATATATTTTTTTTATAAAATTATTATAATATCTTAATACTAAAAAGTAAAGAATTTATATATATTATTCCGTTTATGATTATTATAAACTACATGTATTATTAATATCAAATACATAGATAACTAGAAAAAGATTAATATATTTAAGTATTTTTTTTTTTAATTATTTTCTAAATAGTAATTATAAATGAAATGTATTTAAGATTTTTTTTAACAATTTTAATTATTTGAAACTATTTAATATTGTCTGTTTGTTACTATTATCAATATATTAAATGCATAATTTTTAATATGAATAAATAGAATACGTAATAATTTTGTATATATATATTTTTTTTAATACAATTACCTTAAAATTATTATTTTCTTAATATAATTTATAATAAAATTTAATAATTAAAAAAAAAAAAAAATTCATTAATTAATTACTTGTATTTTTTACAATTAATTTATTATTTCATTTTTACATAAATCTCTATTATTTCTATATAAATTATAAGAATAGTCACAGTCACAATGTGACGGTAACAATGTGACGGTAACAATGTAACATTGACAGAAGATAAAAAAAAAAAAAAAAATGAATTGTAACTTTTTTTATCCAAAAAATAAAAAAAAATATTAATTAATATAAATAAATAATACAAATAATAATAAATTAAAAATTAATTAATTGGATTTTTAAATTTGGAATTTTTTGTCATACGTCATACATAAATTGACAAAAAAAGTCTCCCATTTTTTGAGTAATTATATTAAGAATGATAATTAATTTCTAAGATGTCAAAGATTTAAAGTAATGGAAAATAAAAAATAAACAAAAAAAAAAAAAAAAAAAAAAATAAAAATAAAAATAAAAAAATAAAAAATTGATATATATTAATAAATTATTATTATAAAAATATTAAAATATAGCCTACTAGATATTAGAAGTGTTATATATTAAATATATTAATAGAAATTTATAATAATTAGATATTAATTATTATTTTATTATAGAAAGGTAAATCAAATAATCAATATTTATTCTAATTATCATTAATAATGATATTATTAAAAATTAATAAATAAATATTCATTTATTTAGATTTATATAAATATATATATATAATTATTAATATAATATTCATACTTTATATTAATATTTATTTTCCTCCATTTTTTTTTTAGGTTTTATTTTTAACAATAAATAATATATATAGATATCAACAATGAAATTTTCTAAATTAGCTATTCTCTCTTTATCGTTATTTAGTTTTGATTCCGTATTCGCTGCTAGATGTGGTAAAGAATTTGGTCTTTCCTGTAAATCTGGTTTATGCTGCTCTAAGTATGGATATTGTGGTAAAACAGAAGATTATTGTGGTGCTGGTTGTCAAAAGGGATATGGTAAATGTGATTCTTCTAAATCTTCCAAAACTAAAACTACAAAAACTTCCAAAACAAAAACTACTAAAACTTCCAAAACTAAAACAACTACTACTAAACCAACAACAGTAATTAGTAAGGATGGTAAATGTGGTCCAAAATATGGTAATAAGGTATGTCCAGGAACTGAATGTTGTAGTAAAGATGGTAAATGTGGATTTAGTGAAAAGTACTGTGGATCTGGATGTCAATCCAAATTCAGTGGTTACTGTTTACCATCAAATTACAAAAGTATCGCTTGTAAAGCCTGTGTCAACTGTTTTAATTGCACTAAAAATCCATTCTATGCTCTTAGATGTCCAAGTGCTTGTGAAAAAGGAACTAATCCAACTTCCAAAACTAAAACAACTACTAAAACTTCCAAAACAAAAACTACTAAAACTTCCAAAACTAAAACAACTACTAAACCAACAACAGTAATTAGTAAGGATGGTAAATGTGGTCCAAAATATGGTAATAAGGTATGTCCAGGAACTGAATGTTGTAGTAAAGATGGTAAATGTGGATTTAGTGAAAAGTACTGTGGATCTGGATGTCAATCCAAATTCAGTGGTTATTGTTTACCATCAAATTATGAAGAAATGTTTTGTGACGACTGTGAAGATTGTGTTAATTGTACTGAACATCCATACTATGCTCTTATATGTCCAGTTGCTTGTGAAAAAGGAACTAATCCAAAAGATAAAACTAAAACTACTAAAACTTCCAAAACTAAAACTACTAAAACTTCCAAAACTAAAACTACTACCACTAAACCAATTACTCCAACATCAATAATTAGTAAGGATGGTAAATGTGGTCCAAAATATGGTAATAAGGTATGTCCAGGAACTGAATGTTGTAGTAAAGATGGTAAATGTGGATTTAGTGAAAAGTATTGTGGTTCTGGATGTCAATCCAAATTCGGTGGTTACTGTTTACCATCCAATTATAAAGAAATGGAATGTGAAGCCTGTGCAGATTGTTTTAACTGTACTGAACATCCATTCTATGCTCTTATATGTCCAGTTGCTTGTGAAAAAGGAACTAATCCAAAAGATAAAATTAAAACTTCTACTATTGCACGTAGATCAATAATTAGTGAAGATGGTAAATGTGGTCCAAAATATGGTAATAAGGTTTGTCCAGGAACTGAATGTTGTAGTATAGATGGTATATGTGGATTTAGTACAGAGCACTGTGGTTTCGGATGTCAATCTGAATTCAGTGGTTATTGTTTACCATTAGATTATGATGATTCATTTTGTAAAGAATGTGAAGAATGTTTTGATTGTAGTAGTAGTTCAGATCCATACTATTCTATTGTATGTCCAGAAACTTGTAAAAAAGGAACTAATTTAGAGGGTAAACCAATTAAAGAAGAAGATAGATGTGGTCCAAAATATGGTAATAAGGTTTGTCCAGGAACTAAATGTTGTAGTAAAGATGGTATATGTGGATTTAGTGTAAATCACTGTGGTTTAGGATGTCAATCTGAATTCGGTGGCTACTGTTTACCATCAAATTATGATAGAATAGAATGTGAAGCCTGTGATGAATGTTTTGATTGTACTTTAGATCCATTCTATGCTATTAAATGTCCAAGTACTTGTATAAATGGAACTAATCCAAAAGATGAATTTACAAACTAAACAAAAAAAAAAAAAAAAAACTTCAAAAAACTAAAACTCTAAAATAAATTGATTATATGAATATATTTTATTATTCATATTTATTATAAATATTTTTATATATTCAAAAAAAAAAATAAAATAAAAATAAATAAGTAAACAAATCAATAAAATAAATAAAATAAAATAAAATAATATATAAAAAATAAAATAATATATAAAAAATAAAATAATATATAAAAAATAAAATATATAAAATAAAATAAATATATAATAATAAATATAATATAATATAATATAATATATAATAACAATAACAATATCAAAATATTAAAAAAATATAATATATATATATATATATAATAAATCTAATTATTGAATAACAATAGAGAAAACTTTTTAATTATTGTAGATTAATAAAAATATACAATAATTAAAAAAAAAAAAAAAAAAAAAAAAAAAAAAGTTTAAAAAATAGTTTATAACTAAATATTACATTTAATTTCATATTTTAACAAACATTATATTATAAAATATAAAAATATAAAAAAGTGTAATATATATTTTTTATATTTAAATATGTATATATTACTAATAAATATAAAATATTAAATAAATATATATATATAAATATATATATATATATAAAATTAAATAAATATATATATAAATATATAAATAAATATATTTATATATATATAAAATAATAAAAAATAATCAAGTATTAAAAAAGAAAAGAAAAGAAAAAAAAACAAGGTTTATAATGATATAATGATTTATAATAGTTTTGTATTTTAAAAAAAAAAAAAAAAATTTTTTTTTATATATCAATGAAATTGAATTTATTACAATATTTATAATAATAAAAATGTTTATCTATCTATGATTTATTATTATATGTATAAATATATAATAGATTGTGAAAAAATATTTAATAATTTTAATTATTTTTATATTTATTAAAATTAAAAATAATAATTAAAATAGATAAATAAATTAAATTAAAAATTAGAAATTACGGAAAAGAAAAAATATTAATATTCATAATTATTAAATACATCATATTTAGTACATATAATAAAATAAATTAAAAGAAAATTCTCTCTAAAAAAATTTATAGAATAGTATTTAATTTTAATTATAAATATATTATATATATATAAAATAAAATTTCTAAAATTATAATAATTAAAAAAGTAAATTTTTTTTATACTTATTATGATATAAATATTGACATAATAATAATTAAAAAAGGAAATGTTTTATATTTATTATTTATTAACATGATATCTTACTCGTATCTGAGTTAAGCATTATGCACAATGATAATATTTTTAATGATTCCTCTTTAATAAAATTTGTATGATTTAATAGGGCTAGTATGGATTTATTGTTTTTATATATTACTATAATAGTTTATATCCTCCAGTATTATTCATTATTATCTATTAATGATTATCTGTTTTTTTTTTTTTAGTATAATTTTTTTTATTATTATGTATTTTTTTATATATATTATATGAGTGAATATAAATAAAAATTAAAATAAAAATAAAATTTTATTATTATTATTCAAAAAATAAAAAAATAAAAAAAAAATGAAAATAACGAAAATATATATAAAAATTCTTATTAAAAATGTAAATATAAAATAATAATTATATATATATATATATATAATATATAATGAAATATATAATGATACACTAAAACTAATAAGAATAATATAAACAATATTTTTTTTATTTATACGAATAAAAACTTTATTTTAATAAGTATAATTTATTATTTACATGTAGTTTAATATATAGATATGTGTGTAAAGTTTTATATAAAATAAAATTGTATTAGGTTTTCTGATTGATGATTTAGGTTAATAGTATGGGTTTCCAGATTTGATGGTTTAGATTTAGATGATGTTATATTTTTTGGCATATTTTTGGGCTTTTTAGATTGATAGCTTATATTAATGGTTGTAGCTTTTGTAAAAGATTAAGGAAGAGAAATAGATTCATTTTTTTTATTAAAAAAATAATATTAAGGAATAAAGAGAGTTTATGGTTTCAGGTAATGAATAGAAATTAATTTTTCATTTCTCCCATACCTCCCATACCTCCTGGCATTCCACCTTGCATTCCACCTTGCATTCCTTCTGGCTTTCCTTCTGGCTTTCCACCATTCATATCACCACCTGGCATTCCATTTTGCATTCCACCTTGCATTCCACCTTGCATTCCTTCTGGCATTCCATTATTCATATCACCACCTGGCATTCCACCTTGCATTCCTCCATTCATATCACCACCTTGCATTCCTCCATTCATATCACCACCTGGCATTCCTCCTTGCATTCCTCCTTGCATTCCACCTTGCATTCCACCTTGCATTCCTTCTGGTTTTCCACCTTGCATTCCTTCTGGTTTTCCACCTTGCATTCCTTCTGGTTTTCCACCTTACATTCCTTCTGGTTTTCCACCTTGCATTCCACCTTGCATTTCTCCATTCATATTACTACCTGGCATTCCACCTTGCATTCCACCTTGCATTTCTCCATTCATATCACCACCTGGCATTCCTCCTTGCATTCCACCTTGCATTTCACCTTGCATTCCTTCTGGTTTTCCACCTTGCATTCCACCTTGCATTCCACCTTGCATTCCTCCATTCATATTATCACCTGGCATTCCTTCTGGCATTCCTTCTGGTTTTCCACCATTCATATCACCACCTTGCATTCCTTCTGGCTTTCCACCTTGCATTCCACCTTGCATTCCACCTTGCATTCCATCTTGCATTCCTCCATTCATATTACCACCTGGCATTCTACCACTCATGCCACCACCTGGCATTCCTTCTGGCATTCCTTCTGGCTTTTCACCATTCATATCACCACCTGGCATACCTCCTGGCATACCTCCCATGTTACCACTGGTTGGCATACCACCACCTTGTATAGAGCCTTCCATATCACCACCTTGCATACCGCCAATATCTTGTGGAATTGGGATTGCATTAACAGATAATACAAGAGGAAGAATAATACTAAGAATGTTGATAATCTTTACCATTTTCAATAATTATTTATCTTTGTTTATATTGTTTTTTTATAATAATATAATATTAACAATAATATTGTAAAGTTATTTAAATATTTTAAAAATTTTTCTGATTTTAATAATAAAGATTTTTAATAAGAAGAAATTGTTTATTAATTACAAATTTAAAGCTATATTTTCTTTTATTATTAAAAATCTAATTAATTATTATACGTAAGTTTAAAAATTGTTAATTTATTATTTTTCTTTGAATTGTATTATATTATTTTGAATAATATTATATTTATATATACAAATTCTTTTTTAATTATTTATTATTTACAAAAAAGATTTAACTTTTATATATTAATAAAAATACAATTTGAAAAATAAATGAAAATAAAAGATTATTTGAAGAAAAAAAAAATTGATAAAGAAAAATTCTTGTATTTATATGAAAAAAAATTTAAGTTTAATATCTTTTTTTTATTTATATGGATTATTTATTTATATTTTTCAAACAATAGAAAAAAAAAAGCATATAACTTTGTAATAAATTAATATTAAATACTATAATTTTTATTTTTTTCTTTTCAAAATTTGATTATTTTATCATAACAAACGGAAATTAAATTTTTAGGAAAATGAGTTTTATATTTAATAAAGTTAAATTAAAAAGCGATGAATGTTACACAAATTAATATTTTAATTTATTATAATTAGAAATTTATAGTTCTATTTTGTTTATAATTTCATATTTATTTATAAATATTTTTATAAATATAAAAATATTTTAAATAGAAAATAGCTGTATTTATTTATTTATATTTTTAAATTAAAAAAAAAAAATAGAAAAAAAAGTAAGAACTTATTCGTTTAAAATATTATGCATTATTTAATTATGTAAACATTATTATATTTAAATAATTAAACAATTGTTTTTTTTTTTTTTTAATATTACTATTAGTTTTTATAAAATTTAAAACATTTTTAATATGAAGTTATTATCTATTAAATAACATAAAAGAATAGTAATATTTATAAGTATAAATATTTACTTTTTTAATTATTATCATGCCAAGTTATTATTTATTAAATTACATAAAAGTAATATTTATAAGTATAAACTTTTGCTTTTTTAATTATTATCATGGCAATATTTATTAAAAGGTATTGTTATAAAAGAAAGATAATATAAATATAATTTAATTATTATAATGTTAATAAATAATAAGTATAGAACATTTATTTTTTTAATTATTATCATGCCAATATTTATATTATAATAAGTATAAAACATTTACATTTTTAATTTTTATCATTTCAATATTTATTAAAAAGTATTGTTACAGAAGAATGATAATATAAATATAATTTAATTATTATCATGTTTAATTTAATTGTTATCATGTTAATAAATAATAAGTATAGAACATTTCCTTTTTTATTATTATTATGTCAATTTATTTATTAAAAGGTATTGTTATAAAAGAATGATAATACAAATATAATTTAATTATTATCATGTTTAATTTAATTTTTTATCATGTAAAATGCCCTTAATGTCGTTGTGTATCGACAGGCATTCAAACTCTTCTGAGGATATTTTATCATTAATATCAAATTAAATTCATTAAAAAATAAAATTACAATTAAAATATAAAATTAAATAATATATAAAGTTATATTTAATCTATTATTTATTGTGCTATTATTATTATTATTATTATTATTATTATTATTATTATTATTATTATTATTATTATTATTATTATTATTATTATTATTATTATTATTATTATTATTATTATTATTATTATTATTATTATTTTTATTTTTATTATTATTGTTAGTTTATTTTTTTTTTTACATATTCTTTTTTTAATTTTTACATTAATTTTTTTTATTTTAAAAAAAAATAAACATTTTTTTATCATATAATAATCTTTATTTTTTTTTTCACTGTATAATATTTTTTTATCATATAATAATCTTTATTTCTTTTTTTACTCTCTTCAAGAAATATATAAATATAAAATTTTATTAAAATTAAAAATAATAATAATAATAAAAAAAAAAAACATTTTAAAAAATAGATATATAATAATTTTATTATAATATAAAAGATTTAATAGATCTTTTTATATTAAAATAAATTAAATTAAAAATTAGAAATACGGAAAAGAAAAAATAATAATATTCATAATTATTAAATACATTCAGATTTAGTACATATAATAAAATAAATTAAAAGAAAATTCTCTCTAAAAAATTTTATAGAGTAGTATATTATTTTAATTATAAAGAAAAAAAATATATAATAAAATTTCTGAAATTATAATAATTAAAAAAAGTAAATTTTTTATACTTTTATAATATAAATATTGACATGATAATAATTAAAAAAAGAAATGTTTTATTATATTTATTATTTATTAACATGATATCAATTAAATTAAACATGATAATAATTAAATTATATTTGAATTATCATTCTTTATAACAATACTTTTTAATAAATATTGACATAATAATAATAAAAAAGGAAATTTTTATACTTATTATTTATTAACATGATAACAATTAAATTAAACATGACATGATAATAATTAAATTATATTTATATTATTATTCTTTTATAACAATACTTTTAATAAATATTGAAATGATAATAATTAAAAATGTAAATGTTTTATACTTATTATAATATAAATATTGGCATGATAATAATTAAAAAAGTAAATATTTTATATTTATTATTTATTAACATGGTAATAATAAAATTATATTTATATTATCATTCTTTTATAACAATACCTTTTAATAAATATTGCCATGATAATAATTAAAAAAGCAAAAGTTTATACTTATAATTATTACTTTTATGTAATTTAATAAATAATAACTTGGCATGATAATAATTAAAAAAGTAAATGTTTATACTAATAAATATTACAATTTTTTTATGTAATTTAATAAATAATAATTTCATATTAAAAATGTTTTAAATTTTATAAAATCTAATAGTAATATTAAAAAAAACAATATATAAATATTGTTTACATAATTAAATAATGCATAATATTTTAAACGAATAAATTCTTACTTTTTTTTCTATTTTTTTTTTTTAATTTAAAAATATAAATAAATAAATACGGCTATTTTCTATTTAAAATATAAATATTTTCCATTATAATTGGAACAATATAAATTTTATAAATAAATATGAAATTATAAACAAAATAGAATTATAAATTTCTAATTATAATAAATTAAAATATTAATTTGTGTAACACTAATCGCTTTTTAATTTAACTTTATTAAATATAAAATTCATTTTCGTAAAAATTTAATTTCCGTTTGTTATAATATAATAATCATATTTTTATCAAATATGAAAATTATAGTATTTAATATTATTAATTTATTACAATAGTTATATGCTTTTTTTTTTTTTTGTTTCCATTGTTTGAAAAATATAAATAAATAATCCATATAAATAAAAAAAAGATATTAAACTTAATTTTTTTTTCATATAAATACAAGCATTTTCTTTGTCAATTTTTTTTTCTTCAAATAATCTTTTATTTTCATTTATTTTTCAAATTGTATTTTTATTAATATATAAAAGTTAAATCTTTTTTGTAAATAATAAATAATTAAAAAAGAATTTGTATATATAAATATAATATTACTTAAAATAATATAATACAATTCAAAGAAAAATTGTAAATTAACAATTTTCAAACTTACGTATAATAATTAATTAGATTTTTAATAATAAAAGAAAATATAGCTTTAAATTTGTAATTAATAAACAATTTCTTCTTATTAAAAATCTTTATTATTAAAATCAGAAAAATTTTTAAAATATTTAAATAACTTTTACAATATTATTGTAAATATTATATAGTTAATAAAAAACAACATAAATTAAGATAAATAATTATTGAAAATGGTAAAGATTATCAACATTCTTAGTATTATTCTTCCTCTTGTATTATCTATTAGTGCAATCCCAATTCCACAAGATATTGGCGGTATGCAAGGTGGTGATATGGAAGGCTTTATGCAAGTTGGTGGTATACCAACCGGTAGTAACATGGGAGGTATGCCAGGAGGAATGCCAGGTGGTGATATGAATGGAGGAATGCAAGGTGGAATGCTAGGAGGAATGCCAGGTGGAATGTCAGGTGGTGATATGAATGGTGAAAAGCCAGAAGGAATGCCAGAAGGAATGCCAAATGGTGACATGAGTAGTGAAATGCAAGGAAGTATGCCAAGTGGAATGCCAGGTGGAATGCCAGGTGGTGATATGAATGGTAGAATGCAAGGAGGAATGCAAGGAGGAATGCAAGGAGGAATGCAAGGTGGAATGCAAGGTGGAATGCCAGGTGGAATGCCAGGTGGTGATATGAATGGTGAAATGCAAGGAGGTATGCCAGCTGGTGGTACCATGGGAGGTATGCAAGGTGGAATGCCAGGTGGAATGCAAGGTGGAATACAAGGTGGAATGCCAGGAGGAATGCCAGGTGGTGATATGAATGGAGGAATGCAAGGTGGAATGCAAGGTGGAATGCCAGGAGGTATGGGAGGAATGAAAAATTAATTTCTATTCATTACCTGAAACCATAAACTCTCTTTATTCCTTAATATTATTTTTATAATAAAAAAATGAATCTATTTCTCTTCCTTAATCTTTTACAAAAGCTACTACCATTAATATAAACTATCAATCTAAAAACCCATACTATTAATCTAAATCTTTTTTCGGAAAACCCAATACAATTTTATTTTATTTTATTTTATTTTATTTAAAACTTTACGCACTTATCTATATATTAAACCACATGTAAATAATAAATTATACCTATTAAAATAAAGTTTTTATTCGTATAAATAAAAAAAAATATTGTTTATATTATCCTTATTATTTTTAGTGTATCATTAAATATATAAATTATTTTGTATTTACATTTTTAATAAAAATTTTTATATATCTTTTCATTTCCTTTTTTTTTAAAGACACACAATTCCTATATCATCTTTATTGAGTTTAAATATTAATATACATGAATCATAAAAAAGCATATAATAATAAAAAAAACAAATAAACATTGTAGATAATAATGAATAATACTGGAGTGTATAAAGTAGTATAGTAATCCTTAATAACAATAAATCGATACTAGCCCTATTAAATCATACAAAGTTCATTAAAGAGGAATGATTAAAAATATTACCATTGTGTATAATGGATAATGCTTAACTCAGATACGAGTAAGATATCATGGAAAGTTTTAGTTGTAAAATGCCCTTAATGTCGCTGTGTATCGACAGGCATTCAAAATTTTCTGAGCACATTTTATATTTTAATCATTAAAATATTCAATCAAATCCATTAAAAAAAATAATATATATAGTTATACTTAATCTATTATCCATTGTGTTATTATTATTATTATTATTATTATTATTATTATTATTATTATTATTATTATTATTATTATTATTAGTTTATTTTATTTTTATTTTTATAAATTCATTTTTAATTTATTCATTAATTTTTTTTTTTATTTTAAAAAAAAAACTTTTCTGTAGGTATAGGTGTAACATTTTTTTTTAATAATTTTTATTTTTTTCTTTTTTTCTTTTTTGTTTTCAAGAAATATATATTTAATAATTTTAATTATTTTTATATTTATTAAAATTAAAAAAAATAATTAAAAAATATTATAGAAAATAGATAAATAAATTAAATTAAAAATTAGAAATATAGAAAAGAAAAAATAATAATATTCATAATTATTAAATACATTCAGATTTAGTACATATAATAAAATAAATTAAAAGAAAATTCTCTCTAAAAAAATTTATAGAATAGTATATTATTTTAATTATAATGAAAAAAAATATATAATAAAATTTCTGAAATTATAATAATTAAAAAAAGTAAATTTTTTATACTTTTATAATATAAATATTGACATGATAATAATTAAAAAAAGAAATGTTTTATTATATTTATTATTTATTAACATGATATCAATTAAATTAAACATGATAATAATTAAATTATATTTGAATTATCATTCTTTATAACAATACTTTTTAATAAATATTGACATAATAATAATAAAAAAGGAAATTTTTATACTTATTATTTATTAACATGATAACAATTAAATTAAACATGACATGATAATAATTAAATTATATTTATATTATTATTCTTTTATAACAATACTTTTAATAAATATTGAAATGATAATAATTAAAAATGTAAATGTTTTATACTTATTATAATATAAATATTGGCATGATAATAATTAAAAAAGTAAATATTTTATATTTATTATTTATTAACATGGTAATAATAAAATTATATTTATATTATCATTCTTTTATAACAATACCTTTTAATAAATATTGCCATGATAATAATTAAAAAAGCAAAAGTTTATACTTATAATTATTACTTTTATGTAATTTAATAAATAATAACTTGGCATGATAATAATTAAAAAATAAATCTAATTTAATAAATAATAATTTAATATTAAAAATGTTTTAAATTTTATAAAAACTATAGTAATATTAAAATAAAAAAACAATTATTTAATTATTTAAATTTAATAATGTTTACATATTTAAATAATGCATAATATTTAAACGAATAAATTCTTATTTCTTTTTCTATTTTTTTTTTTTTTTTTAATTTAAAAAAATAAATAAATAAATACGGCTATTTTCTATTTAAAATATAAATATTTTTCATTATAATTAGTACAATATAATTTTATAAATAAATAGGAAATTATAAACAAAATAAAACTAAAAATTTCTAATTATAATAAATTAAAATATTAATTTGTGTAACATTCATCGCTTTTTAATTTAACTTTATTAAATATAAAACTATTTTTCATAAAAATTTAATTTCCGTTTGTTATAATAAAATAATCATATTTTATTAAATATGAAAAGAAAAAAAAAAAATTATAGTATTTAATATTAATTTATTACAAAGTTATATGCTTTTTTTTTCCATTGTTTGAAAAATATAAATAAATAATCCATATAAATAAAATAAAGATATTAAACTTAATTTTTTTTCATATAAATACAAGCATTTTTCTTTATCATTTTTTTTTTCTTCAAATAATCTTTTATTTTCATTTATTTTTCAAATTGTATTTTTATTAATATATAAAAGTTAAATCTTTTTTGTAAATAATAAATAATTAAAAAAGAACTTGTATAATATAATATTATTCAAAAAAAATATAATACAATTCAAAGAAAAATAATAAATTAACAATTTTTAAATTTACATATAATAATTAATTAGATTTTTAATAATAAAAGAAGATATAGCTTTAAATTTGTAATTAATAAACAATTTCTTCTTATTAAAAATCTTTATTATTAAAATCAGAAAATTTTTAAAAATTTAAATAACTTTACAATATTATTGTAAATATTATATAGATAATAAAAAACAATATAAATAAACATAAATAATTATTGAAAATGGTAAAGATTATCAACATTCTTAGTATTATTCTTCCTCTTGTATTATCTGTTAGTGCAATCCCAATTCCACAAGATATGGACGATATGCAAGGTGGTGATATGGAAGGCTCTATGCAAGTTGGTGGTATGCCAACCGGTAGTAACATGGGAGGTATGCCAGGAGGAATGCCAGGTGGTGATATGAATGGAGGAATGCAAGGTGGAATGCCAGGTGGTGATATGAATGGTGAAAAACTAGAAGGAATGCCAAGTGGAATGCCAAGTGGAATGCAAGGTGGAATGCCAGGTGGTAATATGAATGGTGAAAAGCCAGAAGGAATGCCAGAAGGAATGCCAAGTGGTAATATAAATGGTGAAAAGCCAGAAGGAATGCCAGAAGGAATGCCAGAAGAAATGCCACAAGGAATGCCACAAGGAATGCCAGGTGGTAATATGAATGGTAGAATGCAAGGTGGAATGCCACAAGGAATGCCAGGTGGTGATATGAATGGAGGAATGCAAGGTGGAATGCCAGGTGGTAATATGAATGGTGAAAAGCCAGAAGGAATGCCACAAGGAATGCCACAAGGAATGCCAGGTGGTAATATGAATGGTAGAATGCCAGGTGGAATGCCAGGTGGTGATATGAATGGAGGAATGCAAGGAGGAATGCCAAATGGTGATATGAATAGTGAAATGCAAGGAGGTATGCCAGCTGGTGGTACCATGGGAGGTATGCCAGGTGGAATGCAAGGTGGAATGCCAGCTGGTGATATGAATGGTGAAAAACCAGAGGGAATGCCAAGTGGATTGCAAGGTGGAATGCAAGGTGGAATCCCAGGTGGTATGGGAGGTATGGGAGGTATGGGAGGAATGAATAATTAATTTCAATTCATTACCTGAAACCATAAACTCTCTTTATTCATTAAAAATGAATCTATGTCTCTTCTTTAATCTTTTACAAAAGCTACTACCATTAATATAAGCTATCAATCTAAAAGCCCATACTATTAATCTAAATCTTTTTACGGAAAACCCAATATAATTTTATTTTATTTTATTTTATATAAAACTTTACACACATATCTATATATTAAACTACATGTAAATAATAAATCATACTTATTAAAATAAAGTTTTTATTCGTATAAATAAAAAAAATATTGTTTATATTATTCTTATTAGTTTTAGTGTATCATTAAATATATTATATATATAAATTATTTTGTATTTATATTTTTAATAAAAATTTTTATGTATCTTCATTTTTTTTTTTTTAAGACACCTAATTGGTATATCATTTTTATTGAGTTTAAATATATTAATATACATGAATCATAAAAAAACACATAATAATAAAAAAAATGATACTAAAAAAAAAAAGATAAACATTAATAGATAATAATGAAATTCAACATTTTCTGAGCATATTTTATAATTTAATCATTAATATCCAATTAAATTCATTAAAAAATCAAATTACAATTTAAATATAAAAAAAATAATATATAAAGTTATAGTTAATCTATTATTTATTGTGTTGTTATTATTATTATTATTATTATTATTATTATTATTATTATTATTATTATTAGTTTATTTTATTTTTATTTTTATAAATTCATTTTTTAATTTATTCATTAATTTTTTTTTTATTTTTAAAAAAAAACTTTATGTAGATGTAGGTATTGATATAATATTTTTTTATTATTTAATAATTTTTATTTTTTTTTTTTCTTTTTTGTTTTCAAGAAATAAATATTTAATAATTTTAATTATTTTTATATTTATTAAAATTAAAAATAATAATAAAAAAAAACTATTATAGAAAATAGATATATAATAATTTTATTTTAAAATAAAAGATTTAATAAATATTTTTATATTAAAATAAATTAAAAATTAGAAATACGGAAAAGAAAAAATAATAATATTAATAATTATTAAATACATCAGATTTAGTACATATAATAAAATAAATTAAAAGAAAATTCTCTCTAAAAAATTTTATAAAGTAGTATATTATTTTAATTATAAAGAAAAAATATATATATAATAAAATTTCCGAAATTATAATAATTAAAAAAGTAAATTTTTTTTATACTTATTATGATATTAATATTGACATAATAATAATTAAAAAAGAAAATGTTTTATATTTATTATTTATTAACATGATATCAATTAAATTAAACATAATAATAATTAAATTATATTTGTATTATCATTCTTTTATAACAATACCTTTTAATAAATATTGACATAATAATAATAAAAAAGGAAATTTTTATACTTTTTATTTATTAACATGATAATAATTAAATTAAACATGACATGATAATAATTAAATTATATTTATTATCATTCTTTTATAACAATACTTTTTAATAAATATTGAAATGATAAAAATTAAATATGTAAATGTTTTATACTTATTATAATATAAATATGTAAATGTTCTATACTTATTATTTATTAACATTATAATAATTAAATTATATTTATATTATCATTCTTTTATAACAATACCTTTTAATAAATATTTCATGATAATAATTAAAAAAGCAAAAGTTTATACTTATAAATATTACTTTTATGTAACTTAATAAATAATAACTTGGCATGATAATAATTAAAAAAAATAAATGTTTATACATATAAATATTATTATTCTTTTATTTAATTTAATAAATAATAACTTGGCATGATAATTAAAAAAGTAAATCTAATTTAATAAATAATAATTTAATATTAAAAATGTTTTAAATTTTATAAAAACTATAGTAATATTAAAATAAAAAAACAATTATTTAATTATTTAAATTTAATAATGTTTACATATTTAAATAATGCATAATATTTTAAACGAATATAATTCTTGTTTTCTTGTTTTTTTTTTCTATTTTTTTTTTTTAATTTAAAAATATAAATAAATAAATACGGCTATTTTCTATTTAAAATATAAATATTTTCCATTATAATTGGTACAATATAAATTTTATAAATAAATATGAAATTTTAAACAAAATAGAATTATAAATTTCTAATTATAATAAATTAAAATATTAATTTGTGTAACATTTATCGCTTTTTAATTTAACTTTATTAAATATAAAATTATTTTTTATAAAAATTTAATTTCCGTTTGTTATAATAAAATAATCATATTTTATTAAATATGAAAAGAAAAAAATATTATAATAGTTATATGCTTTTTTTTCCATTGTTTGAAAAAAATAAATAAATAATCCATGTAAATGAAAAAAAGATATTAAACTTAAATTTTTTTCATATAAATACAAGAATTTTTCTTTATCAATTTTTTTTTCTTCAAATAATCTTTTATTTTCATTTATTTTTCAAATTGTATTTTTATAAATATAAAAGTTAAATCTTTTCTGTAAATAATAAATAATTAAAAAAGAACTTGTATATATAAATATTATATTATTCAAAAAATAATATAATACAATTCAAAGAAAAATAGTAAATTAACAATTTTTAAACTCACGTATAATAATTAATTAGATTTTTAATAATAAAAGAAAATATAGCTTTAAATTTGTAATTAATAAACAATTTCTTCTTATTAAAAATCTTTATTATTAAAATCAGAAAATTTTTAAAAATTTAAATAACTTTACAATATTATTGTAAATATTATATAGATAATAAAAAACAATATAAATAAACATAAATAATTATTGAAAATGGTAAAGATTATCAACATTCTTAGTATTATTCTTCCTCTTGTATTATCTGTTAATGCAATCTAAATTCCACAAGATATGGACGATATGCAAGGTGGTGATATGGAAGGCTCTATGCAAGTTGGTGGTATGCCAACCGGTAGTAACATGGGAGGTATTCCAGGAGGAATGCCAGGTGGTAATATGAATGGTGAAATGCAAGGAGGAATGCCAGGTGGAATGCCAGGTGGTAATATGAATGGAGGAATGCCAGGTGAAATCCCAGGTGGAATGCCAGGTGGTGATATGAATGGAGGAATGCAAGGTGAAAAGCCAGAAGGAATGCCAGAAGGAATGCAAGGTGGAATGAAAGGTGGAATGAAAGGTGGAATGCAAGGTGGAATGCAAGGTGAAAAGCCAGAAGGAATGCAAGGTGGAATGAAAGGTGGAATCCAAGGTGAAAAGCCAGAAGGAATGCAAGGTGGAATGCAAGGTGGAATGCAAGATGTAATGAAAGGTGGAATAAAAGGTGGAATACAAGGTGAAAAGCCAGAAGGAATGCAAGATGGAATGAAAGGTGGAATGAAAGGTGGAATGCAAGGTGGAATGCCAGAAGGAATGCAAGGTGGAATGCCAGAAGGAATGCAAGGTGGAATGCCAGGTGGTGATATGAATGGTAGAATTCAAGGTGGAATGCAAGGAGGAATGCCAGGTGGTAATACGAGTGATAGTGACGTGAGCGGTAGTAAACCAAGTGGTATGAGTGGTGACTTCCCAGGAGGAATGGGAGGCGGTATGCCAGGTGGTATGAAAGGTATGAGAGATATGGGAAGTATGGGAGGAATGAAAAATTAATTTTCATTCATTACCTGAAACCATAAACTTCCTTTATTCCTTAATATTATTTTTATAATAAAAAAATGAATCTATTTCTCTTCCTTAATCTTTTACCAAAGCTACTACCATTAATATAAGCTATCAATCTGAAAATCGATACTATTAATCTAAACCATCAATCGAAAAACCAAAACAATTTTATTTTATTTTATATAATACTTTACACAGCTATCTATATATTAAACCACACATATATATTTAATGTTATAATTAATCAGTACTATTTTTAATAATTAATAATGTAAATAATAAATTATGCTTATTAAAATAAAGTTTTTATTCGTATAAATAAAAAAAATATTGTTTATATTATTCTTATTATTTTTAGTGTATCATTAAATATATAAATTATTTTGTATTTAAATTTTTAATAAGAATTTTTATATATCTTTTCATTTCCTTTTTTTTTAAAGACACACAATTCCTATATCATCTTTATTGAGTTTAAATATTAATATACATGAATCATAAAAAAGCATATAATAATAAAAAAAACAAATAAACATTGTAGATAATAATGAATAATACTGGAGTGTATAAAGTAGTATAGTAATCCTTAATAACAATAAATCGATACTAGCCTTATTAAATCATACAAAGTTCATTAAAGAGGAATAATATAAAAATTACCATTGTGCATAATGCATAATACTTAACTCAGATACGAGTAAGATATCATGGAAAGTTTTAGTTGTAAAATGCCCTTAATGTCTCCCTGTATCGACAGGCATTCAAGGTTTTCTGAGCATATTTTATATTTTGTTCATTAATATATTCAATCAAATCCATTAAAAAATCAAATTACATTTTAAATATAAAAAAAAATAATATATAAAGTTATAGTTAATCTATTATATATTGTGTTATTATTATTATAATTATTATTATTATTATTATTTATAATATAATAATCTTTATTTCTTTTTTTTCTCTTTTCATGAAATATATAAATATTTAATAATTTTAATTATTTTTATATTTATTAAAATTAAAAATAATAATAATAATAAAAAAAAAAAAAAACAGTATAGAAAATAGATATATAATAATTTTATTTTAATATCAAAGATTTAATAAATCATTTTATATTAAAATAAATTAAATTTAAAATTATAAATAAGGAAAAGAAAAAATAATAATATTCATAATTATTAAATACATTCAGATTTAGTACATATAATAAAATAAATTAAAAGAAAATTCTCTCTAAAAATTTATAGAGTAGTATATTATTTTAATTATAATGAAAAAAAATATATAATAAAATTTCTGAAATTATAATAATTAAAAAAAGTAAATTTTTTATACTTTTATAATATAAAAATTGACATGATAATAATTAAAAAAAGAAATGTTTTATTATATTTATTATTTATTAACATGATAACAATTAAATTAAACATAATAATAATTAAATTATATTTGTATTATCATTCTTTTATAACAATAGCTTTTAATAAATATTGAAATGATAATAATAAAATAGGAAATTTTTATACTTATATTTATTAACATGATAACAATTAAATTAAACATGACATGATAATAATTAAATTATATTTATATTATTATTCTTTTATAACAATACTTTTAATAAATATTGACATGATAATAATTAAAAATGTAAATGTTTTATACTTATTATAATATAAATATTGGCATGATAATAATTAAAAAAGTAAATGTTCTTTACTTATTATTTATTAACATTATAATAATTAAATTATATTTACATTATCATTCTTTTATAACAATAGTTTTTAATAAATATTGCATGATAATAATAAAATATATGTAAAGTTTATACTTATAAATATTACTTTTATGTAACTTAATAAATAATAACTTGGCATGATAATAATTAAAAGAAGTAAATGTTTATACATATAAATATTACTATTCTTTTATTTAATTTAATAAATAATAACTTGGCATAATAATAATTAAAAAAGTAAATCTAATTTAATAAATAATAATTTCATATTAAAAATGTTTTAAATTTTATAAAAACTAATAGTAATATTAAAAAAAAAAAAAAAAACAATTGCTTAATTATTTAAATATAATAATGTTTACATAATTAAATAATGCATAATATTTTAAACGAATATAATTCTTGTTTTCTTGTTTTTTTTTTCTATTTTTTTTTTTTAATTTAAAAATATAAATAAATAAATACGGCTATTTTCTATTTAAAATATAAATATTTTCCATTATAATTATTACAATATAAATTTTATAAATAAATATGAAATTTTAAACAAAATAGAATTATAAATTTCTAATTATAATAAATTAAAATATTAATTTGTGTAGCATTCATCGCTTTTTAATTTAACTTTATTAAATATAAAATTATTTTTCACAAAAATTTAATTTTCGTTTGTTATAATAAAATAATCATATTTTAATCAATGAAAAGAAAAAAATAAAAATTATAGTATTTAATATTAATTTATTACAATAGTTATATGCTTTTTTTTTTTCCATTGTTTGAAAAAAATAAATAAATAATCCATATAAATAAAAAAAAGATATTAAACTTAAATTTTTTTTTCATATAAATACAAGAATTTTTCTTTATCAATTTTTTTTTTATTCAAATAATCTTTTATTTTCATTTATTTTTCAAATTGTATTTTTATAAATATATAAAAGTTAAATCTTTTTTGTAAATAATAAATAACTAAAAAAGAACTTATATATATAAATATTATTTCATTCAAAAAAAAATATAATACAATTCAAAGAAAAATAGTAAATTAACAATTTTTAAATTTACATATAATAATTAATTAGATTTTTAATAATAAAAGAAAATATAGCTTTAAATTTGTAATTAATAAACAATTTCTTCTTATTAAAAATCTTTATTATTAAAATCAGAAAATTTTTTAAAATATTTAAATAACTTTTACAATACTATTGTAAATATTATATAGTTAATAAAAACAACATAAATAAAGATAAATAATTAATGAAAATGGTAAAGATTATCAACATTCTTAGTATTATTCTTCCTCTTGTATTATCTGTTAGTGCAATCCCAATTCCACAAGATATGAGTGATATACAAGGTGGTGATATGGAAGGCTCTATCCAAGTTGGTGGTATGCCAACCGGTAGTAACATGGGAGGTATGCCAGGAGGAATGCCAGGTGGTTATATGAATGGAGGAATGCAAGGTGAGATGAAAGGTGGAATACAAGGTGAAAAGCCAGAAGGAATGCCAAATGGTGAAATGAGTAGTGAAATGCAAGGAGGAATGCCAGGTGGTAATATGAGTAGTGGAAAGCCAGAAGGAATGCAAGGTGGAAAACCAGAAGGAATGAAAGGTGGTGATATGAATGGTGAAAAACCAGAAGGAATGCAAGGTGGTGATATGAATGGTGGAATGCAAGGAGGAATGCCAGGTGGTAATATGAATGGTAAAAAGCCAGAAGGAATGCAAGGTGGAATGAAAGGTGGAATGAAAGGTGAAAAGCCAGAAGGAATGCCAGAAGGAATGAAAGGTAGAATGAAAGGTGAAAAGCCAGAAGGAATGCAAGGTGGAATGAAAGGTGAAAAGCCAGAAGGAATGCAAGGTGGAATGAAAGGTGGAATGCAAGGTGGAACGCAAAGTGAAAAGCCAGAAGGAATGCCAGAAGGAATGAAAGGTGGAATGAAAGGTGGAACGCAAAGTGAAAAGCCAGAAGGAATGCCAGAAGGAATGAAAGGTGGAATGAAAGGTGGAACGCAAAGTGAAAAGCCAGAAGGAATGCCAGAAGGAATGAAAGGTGGAATGAAAGGTGGAACGCAAAGTGAAAAGCCAGAAGGAATGCCAGAAGGAATGAAAGGTGGAATGAAAGGTGGAACGCAAAGTGAAAAGCCAGAAGGAATGCCAGGAGGAATGCAAAGTGGAAAACCAGAAGGAATGCAAGGAGGAATGCCAGGTGGTAATATGAATGGAGGAATGCAAGATGGAATGCCAGGTGGTGATATGAATGGAGGAATGCAAGGAGGAATGCCAGGTGGTAATACGAGTGATAGTGACATGAGCGGTAGTAAGCCAAATGATATGGATAGTGGCTTCCCAGGAGGAATGGGAGGAGGTATGCCAGGTGGTATGAAAGGTATGGGAGATATGGGAAGTATGGGAGGAATGAAAAATTAATTTCAATTCATTACCTGAAACCATAAACTTCCTTTATTCCTTAATAATATTTTTATAATAAAAAAAATGAATCTATTTCTCTTCCTTAATCTTTTACCAAAGCTACTACCATTAATATAGGCTATCAATCTGAAAACCGATACTATTAATCTAAACCATCAATCGGAAAATCCAATACAATTTTATTTTATTTTATATAAAACTTTACACACATATCTGTATATTAAAGCGCATGTAAATAATAAATTATACTTATTAAAATAAAGTTTTTATTCGTATAAATAAAAAAAAATATTGTTTATATTATTCTTATTAGTTTTAGTGTATCATTATATATTTTCATTATATAAATTGTATATATATAAATTATTTTGTATTTAAATTTTTAATAAGAATTTTTATATATCTTTTCATATTTTTTTAAAGCACACAATTCATATACCATCTTTATTGACAATATATATTAATATACATGAATTATAAAAAAAAAAACACATAATAAAAAAAATGATACTAAGAAGAAAAAAAAAACAGATAAACATAATAAATAATAATGAATAATACTGAAGTGTATAAATTAGCATAGTAATATATAAAAACAATAAATCCATACTAGCCCTATTGAATCATTAAAAATATTGTGCATAATGCTTAACTCAGAAAAGGTTGAATGCCTGTCGAAACACAGCGACATTAAGGGCATTTTACAACTAAAACTCACCATGATATCTTACTCGTATCTGAGCATATTTTATATTTTAATCATTAATATTCAATCAAATCCATTAAAAAAATCAAAATCAAATTACACTTTAAATATATAAAAAAAAATAATATATAAAGTTATAGTTAATCTATTATTTATTGTGCTATTATCATTATTTTTATTATTATTATTATTATTGTTGTTGTTGTTATTGTTGTTGTTATTATTATTAGTTTATTTTATTTTATTTTATTTATAAATTCATTTTTTAATTTATTCATTAATTTTTTTTTCTTTTTATTAAAATAAAAAAAAAAAAATTTTTATGTAGGTATAGGTATAACATTTTTTTTTATCATATAATAATCTTTATTTTTTTTTTTCTTTTCTTTTCTTTTTTTTTTAAGAAATATATAAATATTTAATAATTTTATTTATTTTTATATTTATTAAAATTAAAAATAAAAAAAATAAAAAAAAAAAAAAAAAAAAAAAACTATTATAGAAAATAAATAAATAATAATTTTATTTTAATATAAAAGATTTAATAAATCTTTTTATATTAAAATAAAATAAAATAAAAATTAGAAATAAGGAAAAGAAAAAAAAAATAATATTTATAATTTCTTTTTCTTCTTTATTACAAAATAATTTATTTATTTGTTTGTTTGTTTGTTTGTTTGTTTGTTTGTTTGTTTCTTCATTTGTTCATTTGAATATTTTATTTATTTATTCATTTATTTATTTATTTATTTATTTGATTTTATTAATTTATGATTTTATTATTTCTATTATTACTATTATTACTAAATATATAAAATTTACCAAATTTTACATTTCTTTTCTGGATTCATTGGTGTATTAATTTTACAATTGAAAGCTTTAGCAAAATATTCACTATTACTAAGTGTACCAAGTAAACGGAATTTTGATGGTGGATGTTCATCTGAAAGAGTTTTAATTTGCTCTTCTTCACTTAAATTATTACATGAATCTTGAGCATGATAAATAAAGAATAATTGATCATGAGTAAATTCAGAAAGACCTGGAAGACTTTTATTATTTTCTTTTGCTTTTGGATCTTTTTCTAATGAAAGTTTCCATGCTTCATATCCACGTGAAATACCACTATTATCACCAATATTTTCACCAAGAGTATTGTTTCCATCGACATTATGTTTATTACCTTCCTTATCCGTTAAATAGAATTTACTATATTGTTCAACAAAACATTGAGAAAGATTTTGAAATTCTATACTTGTTGAATTAGTCCACCAATCTACAAATTTACCTTCATAATCAAATAATCTTCCATTATTATCAAAACCGTGAGATAATTCATGACCAATAGTTACACCAATATTACCATAATTTAAATAATCTGGATAGGAAGAACTATAAAATGGTGATTTTAAAATACCTGCTGGGAATATAATTGAATTTTTAGTTGGATTATTATAAGCATTAGGTAAATATGAAGCCATTATCCATGCATTTTGATCTTGTTTATTATTCTTATATTGTTTAAAACTTCTTGCATTTTCATATAATACGTTATTTATAATATTATTTAAAAATTCACTTGAATCAATTTCTAAACCTTCATAATATTCATAAAGTTCTTTTGGATTAATAACAAAGTCTGGATAACCAATTTCATGAGTGAGAGAAGAAGCTTTTTTAAGAGCATTTTCTCTAGTGATATCATCAAGCCATGGTAATTCAGAAATTTTTTTATTCATAGTTTCTCTAATATTTTTAATCATAATATCAATATTTTTTTTATCATCTTCTCCAAATACTTTATCAACATAAACTTTACTAACACCCATACTCATATTATTATTAAATAAAAATATACAATATAAATCTCTCATTCCATCTGGACTAATAAAGTCTTCTAGATAATTGCCAAATAATTTTCTTACATCACTACTGAGGTAGTGAGAATAAGTTTTAATGACATTCCATTCAGCATAATCAGCAATAATTGTACTATTAGTTTCTTTAATAATACTATTCAATTTTTCAAAATATCCTGGTGTAATAACAGTAATGATACTATCATCATTGACAATAGTTCCCTTAAGACCTAAATTTTCATATCTATTATTGAAATAATTTTTCCAATCAATGAATGAATTAGATTTATTTAAAGATTCAATATTTTCATTAACATGATTTGGAACAGTAAAAAATAAAGCACTATTGTCTTCAACAAAAGCTTTATTTAATGGTTGTCTATATATATATAAAGTAAAGAAAATTAAAAAATTAAAATATATATATATAAATTATTATTAGTATAAAATGAATAAAATATATTATATTATATTATATTATATTATATTATATTATATTATATTATATTATATTATATTATATTATATTATATTATATTATATTATATTATATTATATTATATTATATTATATTATTTTATTTTATATTATATTATTTTATATTATATTATATTATATTATTTTATTTTATTTTATATTATATTATTTTATATTATATTATATTATATTATATATTCTTACCCATAATTTTCTAATATATTTAAAAGTTTCTTTTCAAATTCAAAAATATTTTCTACCATGTTATCGATGTTTCTTTCTTTTTGATTTTCAAAAACTTTAGTAAATACAGTTTTCATAATACCTTTATAATCAGAGGCAAGTTTAGGATCTTCATAATGATTAGCATATGGTAAACCAATACCTGGTTGACCAAGATAAAGGGAGAAATTTTTTGCGTTTTTTAAATTTTGAAAAACTAATTCTTTAAAGAAAATGTTCACATTAATATTACTAAGTTTAACTAATAAATTAGTTAAATCTTCAACACCATTATATTTGTCTCTATTTTCATTAATCTCCAATTTATTCAATAATTCAAGTAATGGTTGTACACCTTTAGCATTAATTATTTCAGTATTCATACAAGAATTGTAAAAATTTAATACTTTTTCAAAATTCTTTTTATCATATTCTTGTTCTTCTGGTGATAATTTTTCATTAGCCTTGTAACCTTCTTCAAATGATTCCTTTACTGTTAACTTTTTTGATTTATTACCATTATTATTAAATTAATAATAATATTTAAAGATTGATTAATAATAGATAAAAAAAAATTTTTTTTTTATTTTTAATATATAAATGTATTACCGTGTTTTCATATAATGTAATAAACATAGAATCTTCAGGTAAACCATCTATTTTTTCACTATTTTTCTAATAAAAAATGAAATAAAATATTTTTAATAAGAATTATATTTATATATATAATCATCAAATCTACATAAAAAATTTTTTTTTTCAAATTACTCCATAATTTCCACAAGCATATTCATAAAAATCTTCACATGGATCAACATCTCTATTAAGATTAGATAAAATTTTATTTGCTACTTCTTGACATTCTGGAGTATCACATATCTTTTTTAAATATATTTATGTATAAAGATATATTAAATATTTATTTTAATTATTATTATTATTTATTTTATTTAATAAAAAAGAAAAAAAATTTTTTTTTAAAAAAAAAAATAAAATTGGTTTGAAAAAGATATTAAAGTTTTACCTCGTCACTTGTACTATTAATATAATGATAGAAAAAAATAATATTTGTATATATTTAAAATTTTTTATATTATATATAATAGTTATAATAATAATTAGTTTATTCAAATTTTGTTTAAAAAAAAATAATAGAGTTTTTATAATTATTTAAAAAAAATCATTATCATACTTTGGATTTTCAATAGGTATAGCCGTTTTATTAAATTCTGGATTTATAACAGATTCATTTAATTCTGGAGGTACATTAGTTTCGTTGACTGCATTAGTAATATCTGGAAGATCAATAGGTTCATCAGATGTTTCCCCATTAGATAATACTTCTGCAACAGAATTTTCACCAATGATTTCTTCTTCAGTGTCAGATTCATTAACTGAACTTTCATCATTAATAATTGGAGAAGATAAAACTACTAAAGCAAAAGCAATAAATGCAAGTATAATATGTAAATTTTTATAATTCATTTTTTTTCTATTAAAAAAAATTATTATTAAAATAGTACATATAAATATACAATATTTTTGAATTAATATAATATTTATTTTATCGTTTTTTTTTTTTTTTTAAGTTATGATATTGTTATATATTAAAAAAAATAATATTATTATTATTATTATTATTAATAAAAAAAAATATTCATTACTTAATTTTTGAGTATATATAAAATTATAATTTATAAAAAATATATTTATTAATCGTAAATTATTAAAGTTTCAAAGAAATTAAAAATGTGAAGTCTTTTAGTTGCTTTTATAGTAAAAAAAAAAAAAATTTTTTTTTATTATTAAACTCTATAATTAATTATTTTGAATATTATTAGTAGTACAAATTTTTAATATATATTATTAAAAAAATTTGTATTCAATTATATAACCAATAGAATTTGATAAATAAGAAATAAAAAAAAAGAAATTTAAAAGAATAAATATTAATAAATAAATAAATAAATAAATAATAAATAAATAAATATTAATAAATAAATAAATAAATAAATAAATAATAAGTTAATAATTTTCTTTTCAAAGATATTGATACAAAAATCAAAATTTGGAAATAAAATAATTAAAAATTAAAACATTTTTTATTCTGTATAAAATATTTTACATGTATTATAAATAAATTTTTAATTTTGACTAATAATGAATAATATTAATGCATACTATTAAATAAAGTTTGTTCTCTTTATTTATTTCTAAGTAAGAATTTATATTTTTTTTTTTTTTTATGTTTTTTTTATGTTTTATTCTTTTTTTCTTAAAAACATTATCAATGTGTTTATTGTTTAACTTATTGATTAAATATAAATAATAAATGAATATATATACATATAATATATATATATTAAATTTCTTTTTTTTTTTGAAAAAGGAAAGTTGACAATTTAATTAACATTTAACACTAACGGCAAATTATTCATTTAAGTAATTAAAGTATATTCAAACATATAAAAATTAATAATTAATACTTAAATAAATGAATAACATTAGTGTTAAATGCTAAGTATATATAAAAACATAATAAAAATAATAATTAATAATTAACATTTAACACTAACAACGGATTATTCATTAAAGTATATACATACAAATATATAAAAATTAATAATTAATAATTATTAATTAATAATTAATAATTAATAAATGATAAATGATAAATGATAAATGATAAATGATAAATGATAAATGATAAATGAGAATTAATAATTAAATATATCAAAAGTCAAAGTCTTTTTACTGCCAAGTTCTGTCAAAGTATTTTACATACAGAGAAAATGACAAATTAAATTAAATTAAATTAAAAAAAATTAAATTAAATTAAATTTAAAAAAAAAAAAAAAAAGATTAAGCTTTTTAATATATTTTAATTTAATTTAAATTAATTTAATTTGTCATTTTCATAATGTAATATTAATATTTAAAATATTTAAAAATAAATTAAATTAAATTAAACTGAATAAAATCAAGTTATAGAATATTCAATTAGTCTATGAGCTTATATGGAATTATTTTACTTTTTTAGTTTGTGTACAATGTAAACTTTATAGAATAATTCTTAGCATTATTATCAGCCTTCCTTTCCCTCCTAAATAAATTAATGTCTCTTTTTTTTTTTATCATTTATTTATTAATGATTAAATTTTAAAGAAATGTAGAGTTTACGATATTTAACTAAAGAATTTTCAGTTATTCTATGAATTTATATAATAGAATTTATAGAATAATAAAAAAACTTTCATTTATCCCATTATAAATTAATTTTTTTTTTTTTTAATTAACTAATTATTTTTAATAATTCATTAAAGATTAAATTTCAAAAAGTCATATTAAAATGAAATGAAGTATAAAGTTTTATAATGAAAGGTAGGGTTTAGTATGGTATATTATATATATGTCATAAAGGTTAAAATTAAACTTTTAAACCAAAAAAAAAAATGAAAACTTATATATTAAAGATCGTTTTCAATAATAATAAATATATTATTGTTAATGTTATCAACGTTTCTTTAAGATAATTAAAATATTTCAAATAATTAAATAATCCTCTTACAAAAAAAAAACTAATAGTGAAATTATTAAAATATACTGAATAGAATGTTATAAAAACTTATTCTTATTATCTTGGTGATAATGTAAATGTAATATTTAGTGGTTATTTTAAAGAAATATCTGACTCGAGAATTTCAAGAAATGAATTTTATATAAATTTATTTACCAAAAATATTGATTACGTCATTTCTATTCCAAATTGGTATTTTACAAAAACTATATTATAGTTCCTCTTATTCAGATTATTTAATTATGATTATTCTTAATATTATTATTTAAATAATAAATTATTCTATAAGTATTATATTATCAAATAACTATACTTTTTATTATTTTTGTTACAGTTTCAATAATATTATATATTTTTATTACTATTATTATTATTCTTTTCTTATTATATTATTTTTTAAGTGATTTAGTTTATTTTACTTTTTTTTTCTGAATTAATAGGACAATTGAAAACATTTACAAAATATTCATTATTAATAAGTATACTAAATACACGGTATTTTAACAATCAATAATACTAATTATATATAATATATAATAATTAGAGAAAAATAATATATAAAATAAAATTAAAATTAATAATTAATAATTAATAATAAAAACCTAATTAAAAATTAAAAAAAAAAAAAAAAAAAAGTAATTCTCGTGTTTACAAAAAATAGTAATAATATATAAATATAGAAAAATCTTTAATTTAATGATGTTAATAATTTTATCATTATTAATTATATGTACAGATATACATATAATTATATATTAAAAATAAAAAAAGTAAAATAAAACTTAAACAAATAATAATGCAATTATAATTACAATTATATCTATATCTATATTTATAATTATAATATAATAATAGTAATAATAAATATAATAAATAGAGAAATAAATAATTATAAATTATTTAGAATATGTGAAATTTGTGTTAAATTTTTTTTATTAGATTTAATGTATAAGCCGTATTAATACAAAAACATGTAATTTATATATTTGTAACTCTTTACGATAAATATTAATAAAGTAAACATAAATAATTAATAAATAAATAAATAATAAATAATAAATAATAAATAATAATATAAGAAATAATAAATAATAAATAAATAAATAATAAATAAATAAATAAATAAATAATAAATAATAAAATAATAAATAAATAAATAATAAATAATAAATAAATAAATAATAAATAATAATATAATTTATATATTAATTATATTTATAATAATAAACTAAAGAATGCTTTAATAGAAGTTTAGATTTACAAAAAATTATTGTTGTCACCTATATCATTATTTTCAGTATTTTTCTTAGTTTCTTTATCATTTGAATATTGAGCAGATGGATCATTGTTGTTAGATTCTACTGGTGTTTTTTTTTTTTTCTTGATTTTCAATATCCTGTTCTTCATTCTTTTGTTTTTCAAAATCATCCATGGCGATACTTTTAAAATTAAATAATTTGTAAAATTTTTTGTATTGAATATTAGTAAAACTATAGTATATATATATATATATATATATATTTAATTTACATATATTATTCTAAGTATACTTACTTATAATAGAATAAAAAAGTATGAAAAGAAACTCTTAAAACATATTAATATATATTGATGTTTTTTTAATATTAAATTATAAATATAGTAATTATATTCTATTATTAATTCGTTATATTTTTTTCATTGTTATTGTTATTATGGAAATATATAAAAAAATTAATTTTATTATCATTATTTTAATATTACAATAAAAAAATAAACCATATTCAAGTATTATACTGTGCTTTTTTTTTTTTTATAAAATTAATAAATTTAACATATAAAGTTAAAATACATCATAAATTAACCTATACTTTTACAAATTTTTAGCGGTGATACTAAGATCAAGCCATAAACTTTTTTTATTTGGAAAGTTTTTTACATTTTTATAAAAAAAAATTATTAACAATAAAACAAATTTGTTATATAGGTAATATTGTTTTTTAATAATATATTTTAACATAAAATATCGATAATATATCAAAAAATAAATACTTATTCTTTTTATGTTTATTAATAAATTATATTAATAATATATTTATATAACTTATAATTATTAGTTTTAATCATAAAAAATTTATATATCATAAACACATATTAACAAAAATAAGGAAAGAATGAAAAAAAATTTGAGGTTATTAATTATAATAATAAATGAAATAATTTATATCATAACATATTTGCTGTATTATGATTCTTAATATAATTATATATATAGATACTTCATAATATAAAAAAAAAAGAATTTTTTTATTTCAATGTAAATATATAAAAGGTTAGTTTATTAAATAATTAAATCTTTTGTTTTCTTAACATTTTTTTTTTATTTTAGATATTAAGAAAAATATATGACCAATAATTATATTTCATTAATTATTATTTAAAATTCTATTTTAATTTTTCTTTTTCGATTTTCTTTTTTATAATATAATAATAATCTTTAACTTTATTTCACATTATATAATTTATTATAGGACAAATAATAAATAATACTATTACTGTATTATTTATTATAACAATTTTAAAAACTGGTCAATATTCAAATAATTCTTTTAAATTGAATAATTAATATAAGAATATACATTCTACTACATTTCTATTATGGTGAAAATTACTTTATATATTAAAGTAATTTTCACATATAATAAGTAAAAATCAAATTCTGTTGATAGCTAAAAATATATATAAAAATAAAATTTTCTTTTATTAGAATTATTTAATGTATACATTTTTAGATACAAATTACATATTAATAATACACAAAAAAAAAATAATAATTTATATATAATATTTAACTTTATTCATTATTATTTTTAAATAATAAATATAAATAAATAAATAAATAAATAAATGAATAAATAAATAAATAAATGAATAAATAAATAAATAAATAAATAAATAAATAAATAAATAAATAAATAAATAAATAAATAAATAAATAAATAAATAAATAAATAAATAAATAAATAAATAATAAGTAAACATTTAAAATGATTTGATTACCAATAAAATTTAGTTATAAAGCTGATAGTACAACTTTACTAACACAAATAAAAAAAAAAAAAAAAATTTTTTCACACAAACAAAAAATAATAATAAAAAAATTTTTTAACACAAACCAAAATAATAATAAAAAAACTTTTTTTTTCATTAACAAAAAAAAAAAAAGTAAGAGAATAGAATTAAAAAAAAAAAAAAAGAAAAAAGGAAAAAATAAAAATAAAATAAAAAATAAAATAAAAAAAAAATAAAAAAAAAAAAAAAAATAAATAAAAATATAAAAATGAAAAATCAATTTTTATTTATTTTCATTTTTACATTTGTCCATTGTTTTATTTATGCTTTTGCTGAAAATGCATATTATATTGTTTCAATTAGAAGAAATAAAAATGACACAAATTATGATGAAGCATCTTTAACTGTTCAAAATAAAATTGATAGCATAGTCAATGAAAGAATGAATGATATTTATCAACTTATTATTGATAATAAAGATTCTTATATTTTAGAAAATGGAAAATTGGATGAAAAATTAAATGAACTTAATAAATCATTAAAAAGTAAACGTCATTTAAAAAAAGAAAAATTCCAATTTATTAATCCTAATAGACAAACTAAAAATAAAAATAAAAATAATGATAATAAAAATAAAATTTCTTATTATACAGAAAATCAATTTATTCCAATTGAATCAGAATTAGTTGTTCATATTTGTCCAGTTTCCAATTATTATGCTATTAAAGCTTATTTTTCAGATTTAGTAGCTAAAAAGGTAGAAAAATTACCAAATGTAACTAAAGTAGTAAAAAATGGAAAACTTATAAAACCAAAAAAGGCCACTTTTTTAAAAAAAGAAAAAAGAGCTACTTCTAATAATAATAATAATAATAATAATAATAATAAGAATAAAAATAATAATACATCAACATCATACTATAATATTGAATATATTAAAAAGGAAACTCAATGGAATTCAGTTTCTGTTGAAAAGAATGCTCCTTTACATTTATCATTAATTTCTCAAAATAATTATATTACAAGTATTGTAAATACTTATGATACAAATTATTATTATCCAACTACTTCTGGTAAAGGAATAGATATTTATCTTATTGATGCTGGTATTGATACAAATCATGTTGAATTTGATACTTATAATGGAGAACGTACTGTCAGTTGTGATGCCATTGTTGTAGATGGTAGATATAAAAAAGTTAAACAATCTATTTGTGATATTGGTGATAAGAAAAAAAAATGGGAAAATATAAGACATGGTACAATGGTTGCTTCTGTAGTTGGAGGAAAATTATATGGTGTAGCTAAAAAAGCTAATATACATATGATTGCTACTGACTTTTATTATGATGATTTAGTTGCTGCATTAGATTATATATTAAATAATGCTAAACCATATAAAACAATTATTAATGTTTCTCGTAATGGAAAAAGTGATTTTTTTTCCATATTACAAGATAAAATTAATGATATAGTTAAAGCTGGATTTATTATAACAGCCTCATCTGGTAATGATGGAGAAAATGGTTGTATTGATGGTGATCAATATGAATTTATATCAGGATATTCTAATGTTATAAGTGTTGGAAGTATAAATAATGATAATGATTCAAAGAATAATTTATATAGTCGTAGTGATTATTCAAATTATGGTAAATGTGTAAGTCTTCATGCTCCAGGAAGTGTCAAAGGTGCTGGTATTTGTAAGAATAGTAAAAAAGTATGTTCTACTATTGATACAGATGATGGTACATCATTTTCATCCCCTATTGTTGCTGGTGTAGCTGCATTAATTATGGGAGAAAATCGACAAACCAAATTTAATTATAAAACCATTTTAAATAGATTAACCAATATGTCTGTTAAAGGAATTATTAAAGATTTAAAAAAAGGTAATACTCCTAATAATTTTATTAATAATGGTAAACATATTGTTTATTCCAAAGATAATAAATATAAAGGATGTGGTATTCTTTCAGGTAATCATAAATGTAGTAATAATCAATGTTGTACTGAAAAATGTCAATGTATTTCTTCAACTAATAATAATAATAATAATAATAATAATCTTTGTTATATTGAAAATGGTTGTCAATCTTCATTTGGTAAATGTCAAACTTTAAAAAGTACACAAACATCACAAACATCAAAAATTAATAATTTTGATAGTAAAGGTATGACATCAAATACTTTAGGACAATCCATCAATAGTTCCAATACATTTGCAAAAGTTTGGATAAATAATAATTAAAATTAAAACTACAAAAAAAAAATAAATAAATAAATAAAAAAAATAAATTAAAAAAAAAGAATAAGAATAAGAAAAAAAAAAAAAAAAAACAATAACAAAAATAAAAATTGATTTTTTTAAATAAAAAACAAATAAACAAAACAAAACAAACAAACAAACATAAAAAAAAAAAAATAGAGAATAGAGAATAGAGAATAGATTGTTAAATATATAAATAAAAAATATATTTATTATTCTTTATATTCTCTATATTTTTTATTTAATATATCATATATATCATATAATATATGAATATTAAATAATAAACTTATAAAATGTATATGTAAAGTTTTTACTTTAGAAAATAAATTAATATTAATAGATATTATTTATATATTTAAAATTATTTATTTGTATAAAAAAAAATATAAAAAATATACTAATAATTATAAAAAATTTTTAAATATTTAATTATTTTTTTTAAAGAAGTATCCAAAAAAAAAATAATAATAATATACAAATAAATAAAAAAAAAATAAATATTTTAAATAATTATTAAAGTATTAAAAGGTTAATGTTATACTTTAAAATACATACTTTACTTTTATTATGATAAATTTATTTTTGTTAAAACTTTATTGTTTTAAATAATATTACATATTCATGTATTTTTATTTAAAGTTTATTAATATTTTGTTTTTTATTATATAATATAGATGACTTTAAACGTTGAAGTTTGTTGGATAAGTGATGAAAAAGAAAGAGGCTTAAAAGCCTTAAAAGATTTTGATGAAGAGGAAGAAATTTTTATCGAAGATCCAATAGGTTAGTTATTGAAATAATAATTAATAATATATGTAATATAAGTATAAATGAAATTTTCAAATATTAAATTTATAATATAATTTAATTTATATTTCAAAATCAATATCATATATAGTTTCATGTCAATTTCTTTATAATAGACAATATTTCCCAGGATGTTCTTATTGTATGGTAAGAATAATAATTATTTTATTTATATATTTATTATTACAAGTTTTATTTTTTTCTATATAAAATTTTTTTTAAATATTTAATAATTTTTATTTATATAATTTAGAAATCTTTAGAAGAACCAGAAATTATGTTACAACGTCTTTCCGGTAATTATTCCATATAAATTTAAAATTATTGTATAAGAATAAATATGCAATTTAAATATTTTTTAATATTTTTTATGTATTTTTATCTTTTTTATAATTAATCAATTATTATTATTATTATTATTCTTTTTTATAATTAATTCATTATTATTATTCATATAATAATAATAAAAATAAAAATCATAATAAAAAGGTTGTTCTGAAATCCCAAATCTCCCATTTATTTATGAATATAAAGAAAAATACCCTCAAAATGATGTTTATACTAATGAAAATGGTCTTGAAGTCTATTGCTCTCAAGGTATAATATAAAATAAAATTATGAATATAAAATTATGTGTATTATTTTATATATATATATAATTACTTAATTGAAATTTTATAATATAATTTTAATTAAAAAGAATGCAAAGAAAAAGCATACAAGGAATTCCAAAATCTTTTAGATGTAAATGGTCGTGATCCAGAACATCCTTTATTAAAGTAAATATTTTGTTTAAAAGATATAATATATGTATAATAATAATAATAATAATAATAATAATAATAATAATAATAATAATAATAATAATAATAATATAAAAAAAAAAAATAGATTAGAAGAATTATGGAAATCATTCCATTATCCACCAGAATCTGCTACCCCAATTTTAATTGCAAGAATTATTGCTATTATTAGAAATAAACTTGATGAAGGTATTAGTAAAGAAGAAGCAATGGCTCCATTCCTTTCTTTTAAAAATGATAAAAAGAATCAAGAAATTGGTATTATCCAAAAATTCTTAGATGAAAAATTTGAAACTAGGTAAATGCTTTAATTAAATTTTTTTTATTTAATTTATATATATTTAGTGTTAAATATATTTGTAGAATTTTTTGCTTTTAGAGAAAAGTAATTAATAATAAGATCGATTACTAAAAAATAGAATTATTTTTTAAAAAAAATAATATACTTTTATTTATTATTATAATCATAATAATTATAGAATTAAAGATGTTCATCAATTAATAGTAGATGCTTTATATGATCCAAGAATTCCTGAATTATTCACAATGTCTACTTTCCAAACATTATTATGTACTATTTGTTTAAATGCACAAGTATGCTTTATATATATTGATATAGGATTATATAATTAAATATAGAAAAATAAAAAAAAAATTTTTTTATTAATTATCCATTTATATAATTTATAATCATAATGAATATAATAAAAAAAAATTTAAAAAAAAAAAACAAAGGGTATTGGTACAAGCAAGTAAGTTTCGATAATATAATATAAATTATATATAGATTAAAAATAATTATTTATGAACTTTTGAATTTTTTTTAAAAAAAAGTATAGAAAATTAATAATCAATGTTATTTTAATTATTTTAATGTATAAATCTATTTATTTATTATATATATATATATATATTTATAAAAGCTTTGAAAATTACTCAAGATTTATTAGAAATTTACCAGAATCATCCGTTAAAGAAAACGCATTAGATTATTTAGATCAATTTAATGATGGTATTGAAGAAGAATCAGGAATGTTTACTCATTTAGAAGGATCAGGTTTATATGCTTTACATAAACATATCAATCATTCATGTGAACCAAATGCTCAAATTCGTTTCCCATTCAATAATAATAAAGTCCAAGGTTTATAGAATTTAATAATATATATATATAATATAATATATTTTATTTATTTATTTATTTATTTATTTATATACTGTTATTTCAATACAAATAATTAATAATAATTCTAAAAATATACATATATTTGCTCTATTATATATACTTTCAAAAAAAACAAAAAAAAATAAAAAAAAATAAAATAAAATAAATAATAATGCCATAATATTTTTAAAAAGTTGTTGCATTAAAACCAATTAAAAAGGGTGAAGAAATTACCATATCATATATTGATTTAGATGATGACTGTGATTGTGAAGAATGTGGAGAAGATTGTGAATGTGAAGGTGAAGATTATGAAGAAGCAGGTTGTTCATCATCTCATCAACATGATGAAGAAGAAAATGCTGAAGAAGAAGAAGGTGAAGAAGAAGAAGGTGAAGAAATTCCAGGAGAAGATCGTCGTTCTTACTTAAGAGAATATTATTTATTTGAATGCCATTGTACTAAATGTCAAAAAGAAATTGAAGAATATAATAAAACTCATCCAACAAACTAAAAATAATAAAATAATAAAAAAAAATTTTTTATTTTTAAGAATTTTTAAACATATTCAAACTAATTTGAGACAAATAGATTAGTTTTAAAAAAAAAATAAATAAAAAACAATTTTCTATCTATTTAATGATAAAAAATAATAATAAAATATAATTAAATATAAATAATGTTTAATATAATATAAATAAACAACATACCAGTAAATATATTTTTTATAATATATTAAAATAGAAAATAAAAAGTTAATAATCAAAAGATATTATTAATATTTATTATATACAAAAATAAATAAATAAATAAATAAATATAAGTATAAATTTAAAAAATAGTAATATTTCAAACTTTTCAAATTTATTTATTTTATAATTAATTTTATCAAAAAATTTCTTTTATCAAATAATAAAAGAAAAAAAATTTTTTATTTTTATTTTAATATTTACTATATTTATAAATTACAATGAATTAAATAAATTAAATTCAATTATTGTATTATTTTATTTTTTATATTTTTTATGTTTTTTTTTTTTTTTTTTTTTTTTTTTTTTAAAAAAATTTTTTATTTATTATTAATAATTAGATATGTATAAATTCTAAATATTAATAGATAGAATGTGTAAATAACGTGAATATATATATATATATAATATATATATATAATAAAATAAAAAAGTTTTGTAAATATGTAAATATGAATTAAAAAAAGGTATATTTATAATAATTATTCTTTTTTTACGATAAAAGGGTATTTAATTATCAAGTTTTATAAAATATGAAATAAAAAAAGAGAAAAAAGACAAATAAATAATTGTATTATTTATGTAATAATAATTATTATTATTTATGTAATAATAATTATTATTATTTACATAAGTTATGTTAATAGGAAAAAAAAAAAAATATTCAATTATTTTTGTTATGTATTATCATCACTGCCACTGGAAATTGGCTGTGTAGTAATTTGATTAAATGAATCAAAAGGTTCAAATGAACCAATATTGTAATGATCATTATAAAAATTTTGACTATATGGAAGTGATTGATCATTAAAACCTTGATTGTACTGTTGTTCATATGATAAGTCAAAATTTTGACTATTTGGTGCCGATTGGCTTTCAAAATTAAAATTAGAAGTTTCAAAAAAAGTGTTAGAATTCTGACTATTTATATTATCTACTTCCAGTGAATTATTATATTGTATTTTATTAAAATTATTATTATTATCATTATCATCATCATCATCATCATTATTATTATTAATATTATTATCATTATTATTATTATTATTATTATTATTATTATTATTATCATTAATATTATTATCGTTGTTGTTATTATTGTTGGTATTGGTGTTTTTGTTATTGTTGGTATTTGTGTTTTTATTTTTATTTTTGTTGTTATTGTTGGTATTTGTGTTTTTATTTTTGTTTTTGTTTTTATTTTTATTTTTATTTTTATTATCATTATCGCTCTTACTATTAGTGTTATAATTATTATTATTATTATTATTATTATTATTATTATTTTCATTATTATTACTATTATTATCATTATTATTATCATTATCATCATCATCATCATTATTATTATCATTATTATTACTTTTACTATTATTGTTATCATTATTATCATTATTGTTATCATTATTGTTTTTATTACCATTATCACCTTTACTATTATTGTTGTCATTATTATTATTATTATTATTATTATTATTATTATTATTATTATTATTATTATTATTATTATTATTATTATTATTATCATTATTATTATTATTATTATTATTATTATCATCATCATTATTATCATTATTATCATTATTATCATTATTTTCATCATTACTGTCACTTCTCTTTTGTCTTTTTCTTAAATTATAACGACTTACAACCTTAGATCTAATATTTTTTGTTTTATTCTTTTTAGTTTTCTTTGAATAATTTTTGCGTTTTTTAAAAGAAGTTTCTTCATCCTTATTGTTATTTTGGTTTAAATTAGAATTAACTCCATCATTATCATTTGTTTGACGAATAATAGAACTTACTCCATTATCACCATTTGTTTGACGAATAACATTAGAACTTACTCCATTATTATCATTTGTTTGACGAATAACAGAACTTACTCCATTATTATCATTTGTTTGACGAATAACAGAACTTACTCCATTATTATCATTTGTTTGACGAATAACAGAACTTACTCCATTATTATCATTTGTTTGATGAATAACATTAGAACTTACTTCATTATCATGATCATTCAGATAAGTATTATGATTTTTTCTTTTGCCTTTATCATTTATATTACTTGTATTAGAATTATTTTTTTGGTTGTTGATATTAAAATTTGTGTAATAATTGTTGATTTGACGTAAAGAAATTGACATGCCCTTATCATTATATTCATTTTGATGTTGAGTAATAATAGAATCTATTTCTTCATTTTCATTATTTTGATGATAATTTCTAAAATTCTTTTCTTTGCCATTTTTATTCCTATTTCGATGATGAATATTTGAACTTGCTATATGAATATTATTATTATCATTTTCATTTTTAACTTTCCTTATAAAACTATATGGTTGATGATTTACTTGGTCATACATATGAGACCTTACTTCCTTGTTGATATTACTTTTTTCTTTAGCATTTCTAATTTGTAAATTATTTTTATTTTGCATAATAGAACTTGAAATGTAATTATTTTCATTCTTTATAAGAAATTGATGATAATGATTTGGAATGTAAAAGTTTTCTGAATATTCTCCTTGTTTGCTTTCATTATTATTATTATTATTATTACTACTACTACTATTTATAGTCTCATGTTTAATGGTTCTAAATGGTTGAAATTGGTTAGGTTGTATTCGTGATCTTATTTTTAATAAATTATTATTTTCTTTTTTAATACGATTTAATAGATTTAGATTTGAACCATTAACATAATTTAAATTATATGATGGCAATTCATTCAATTTTCGGATATTGCTTAATGAATTTTGATAAATTCTGTAATTAATATTTCTATTTCTTGAATTTATTTCAGAATTTACCATAGTATTATTATTAATTAATTCTGATTTTATAATTCTATTTCTAAAAAAAGCATTTTCAATTTTAAATGCTCTGTTTTCATTTCTATTTTTATGAATATTACTGTTACTTCTATTACCATGATTTTCACTCTCATTCTCACCATCACTCCCACTAACACTACTACTAACACTACTAATATCACTATCACTATCACTATCACTACTAATATTACTGTCACTATTACTATCACTACTACTATCACTGTCACTATTACTATAGCTATCACTATCACTATCACTACTACTAATACTACTACTATTATAACTACTATCACTATCACTACTACTAATACTACTACTATTATAACTACTATCACTATCGCTATTTATATCGTTACTTCTTTTATTCACCTTAATTATTTGATGAGCATTAGAAGTTTCTCTTTCTTTTCCCTTATTATTTGAAAAACTATTAGATGAGTTTTCTTGATTATCAACAGTATAAATAATATTAGAATTTTCTTTTGCTTGTCCCTCGATATTTGGAATTAGACTTGATGATGCTTGATTAAATAAATTTGTAGTCGAAGTGGATGGTTGAGATAAATCATAGTTGGATACTCTATTTATATTTGATGAATTTTTTCCATTATCAACAATATACATAATTTCAGAAATTTCTTTTTCTTTTCCTTTGCGACTTGAAGTTGGTCTAATATTTTTAGCTAATGAAGATGTTATCTGATGTAATTGATGAGGAAATGATTCAGATGATTGAGATAAATTGGAGGTTGATGTTGAATTTAATAACATTGTTGATGTTAAAGTTAATGTTGATGGGCGACTATTATTATCAATATTATTATTTGATAATTCTGTAGTAGATGTTATTGATGATTGATTTTTATTTAGAGTACTTTTATTTGAATGTTGACTATTATTATCAATATTATTATTTAATAATTCTGTAGTAGATGCTATTGATGATTGATCTTTATTTAGAGTATTTTTATTTGAATGTTGACTTTTATTATCAATATTTTCATTTGATAATTCTGTAGTAGATGTTATTGCTGATTGATCTTTATTTAGAGTATTTTTATTTGAATGTTGACTATTATTATCAATATTATTATTTGATAATTCTGTAGTAGATGTTATTGATGATTGATCTTTATTTAGAGTACTTTTATTTGAATGTTGACTATTATTATCAATATTATTATTTGATAATTCTGAAGTTGTTATTGACGTTTGAGTTTTATTTACAGTATTTTTATTTAATAATTCTGATAATTGATGTTCATGTTCATTTATTATATTTTTATTTGATGAATCTGATGCCTGTTCTATAATTTTATTATTATTTTTACTTGATAATTCTGAAGTCGTTTTTAATTGTTGATCTTTATCTATAGTATTTTTATTTGTTAATTCTGAAGAAGCTGTTAACGATTGATCTTTATTAATATCATTATTATTTATTAATTCTGAAGAAGCTGTTAACGATTGATCTTTATTAATATCATTATTATTTGTTAATTCTGAAGAAGCTGTTAACGATTGATCTTTATTAATATCATTATTATTTGTTAATTCTGAAGAAGCTGTTAACGATTGATCTTTATTAATATCATTATTATTAGAAGCTGTTAACGATTGATCTTTATTAATATCATTACTATTAGAAGCTGTTAACGATTGATCTTTATTAATATCATTATTATTAGAAGCTGTTAACGATTGATCTTTATTAATATCATTATTATTAGAAGCTGTTAACGATTGATCTTTATTAATATCATTATTATTAGAAGCTGTTAACGATTGATCTTTATTAATATCATTATTATTAGAAGCTGTTAACGATTGATCTTTATTAATATCATTATTATTAGAAGCTGTTAACGATTGATCTTTATTAATATCATTATTATTAGAAGCTGTTAACGATTGATCTTTATTAATATCATTATTATTAGAAGCTGTTAACGATTGATCTTTATTAATATCATTATTATTAGAAGCTGTTAACGATTGATCTTTATTAATATCATTATTATTAGAAGCTGTTAACGATTGATCTTTATTAATATCATTATTATTTATTAATTTTGGTATTGATGTTGATAATTGAGTTTTATTTGAAATATTTGTTAATGATAATTCATAATTCGATGATGATATTAATCTAGGTATTTGATGATGATGATTATTTGGAGTATTTTTATTTTTTATCAAATTATCTTGGTCAGATATAATCAATTGATCCTTATCAGAATTTTTATTTTTATTACTATCTTCTATATTATTATCTGAATCACTACTATTTATTTCAATATATTTGGGATTTTTTTTTCTTTTTTTCCTTCGATTATCTTCATTATAAAAATCATCTTTATATTATATATATATAAATAATTTAAAATAAAAAATAATTATAAATATATGAATAATTACATTCATATTTAATATACCATAAATAGAATACTAACCGTCATTACTATTTCCGTTTTGGTTAAAATGTTCCATTACTTGTTTCCTCTTATTATCCAAATCAAATAAAGATATACTTTCACCTTTTATTATTATTAATGTAATTATATCATTGAATTATATAATTTTAATTTAAAAATTAAAAATTATTTTATTACATTAATAATTTATTATAAATTTTTGTATAAAATTTAAAAATAAAAATATATAAAATACAAAATAAAAAAAAACCTTCAAATGTTGTTAAATTATCATAGGATTCGTAAAGTCTTTTTAATCTCTTATTAGAATTATCTTCATTATTATTCCTGATGAAATCCTTTTTATTATAACCTTTTAACATTGGTTCGAGTATTCTTACCCACCGATTTCTCCATGATTGCCAAGTATGATGAGGATGCTAAATATTAAAAAAGAAAAAAAATAAATAAATGATTATTTATAGTAAATTTTAACATTATGATAACAATAATAAAAATGTAATAATAATGAAGAAGAAAAAAAAAAAAAAAAAAAAAGAAAAAAAAAAATATTATTTATTCTTTATATATATATGTATATTTTACATCTTATTTTTTTTAATTTATTATCTTTACCTTTTTTTCAATATCTTTATATAAAATATTTCCTGATGTAGCAAATGTTGTTTTATTTATATAAGATATTAAAAGGGTATCATCTTCTTTTGAAAAAGGAATTCTTTAATCATAAATAATTTATGAGTAATTTTTTTTTTTCCTTTCAATATTAATTTAATATTTATAAATTAAATTCTTACGTATAAATATATATATTTTACTATTAAAATAATACCTTACTGAATTTCTTGTTACATTTTTATTATATTTAATTCCATTAACAAGAGCATTTGTACTTATATTATATTTTGTTATAATTTTATATTTATCTTTATTTTGTAATTCCCCCCAAAAATAACTATCGATTATAAATTTTACTGAATAACTATTAGGTAATGATGTTCCGTTTTCCTGATCCTGCAATATAATGTCAGCTTTAGAAGCTATATCAGTCACTTGACCTCCACATTCCTATAAAATTACATAATATTTAAATTATAAAAAGAAGAAATTTTAAATTCAAATAATTCTAATATATAAAGTTATTATTCTTTAATATAATTATACAACATACTATGATTCTTTTCTTAATAAGTTCAAGCTCTTGTTTCTTTCTATTATCTGGTAATTTAAAAATTATTGATTTACCATTCTCTTTAATAAATAAATGGGTAAGGTTACTCATTATAAGTAATAATTATAAAATATGTAAAATATTCTCAAATAATATTATCACATTAATTATTATTGTCTATTAAATATAATTAATTTTATATAAATTATCCAAATTTTCCATATTTATAAGATCATATAAATAATAAGAAAAGGTGTTAATTGTTAAAATTTTATCATTTCATAATAATAATAATAAAAAAAAAAATTTGTCCAACGACTTTATTTTTATTTTTAATATATTTATAACTGCTTTTTTTTTTTATAAAAAAAATTAATATATTAGTATATTAATTAATAATTGTCAATGATTTAATTTTTATAATATATTTTTAAAAACTTTAAATTAATAAATTAAAATTATTATAAATATTTTAATGTCTAAAATGATTCACTATTGATAAAATAATTAAATAAACAAACAAATAAATAAAAAAAAAATTCAGTTAATAATTCTAAATTCAAAATATTTTATGTTATTAATATTATATAGAAATATAGAAATTTCAAATGATTATCTATTTTTATTTGTATATGTATAAATACATATTTCATTTTTAAGTTAGTTATTTATTATCTATATACAATGTATAATGTAATCTATATAATGAAAAAGTCTAATACATAAAACAATTTATTATTAATAAAACAATACCTAAAAACTTTTTCTTTTTTTTTTAAATTGGAATTATTTTATTAATTTTTCATAATATTTTTTTTTTATTTTTTATATTATCATTATTATTTGTTATTATTTATTATTTATTATTATTTATTATCATTTTATCTATTATTTTTATTTTTATTTATTTTTTTTTTTTAAAAAAAAAAAATATTAGGATATATACAATTATATACAATAATATACATTATTCAATAATAATTATTAAAGAAAAAAAAAATTAATATATAAATTTTTATATTTTCCTTTTCATTTTTTCAAAGTAACAGTTAAATTTATTTTGTCATAATGAATATAATTATTTTTTGTTACTTTCAGTAACACCATAATAAAGTGTACCTTTTTTAACCATTATATTTTTAAAATATGGTTTAACTTTAAATGAAATAATTGTTTTATCATTTTCTTTCTTTTCATAAGCAATAATGCTTGATACTTTAAATACAGGATATATATTTCCATGAATAAAAGTATTTTTAGTGTCATCACTAAGTTGATTCATTAAACCAACATTCAAATTTTCACCGTCATAAATTTTTGTACCAATTTTATTATTTTTATCAAAAGAATTTCTAAAATAACAAATATTTAAATATTCTTTACCATCATATTCAGTAATAATACCTTGATACGACCAATTTTCATTAGCAGTGACTCCATTTTTTTTTATTAAGGAATAAATAGGGGATTTTTCATTAATATTATTAATATAGTTCTTTATAAGTTCTTTAAAACAATTATCTAGTTGTTTAACTCGATTTAAAAATGTTTTAATAGGTCCCTTTTCTTTACCTGTAATAATATAATAGAAACGATCTTGAACAAAATTAGATTTACTATGGAAATGATAATGATGCATTGGAATGGTCATTGTACCAAAATTAATTAGATATTGTTTATTAACTTCATCATCATCTACTACTATTTTACTTAGAGGACCAAGACATATATAATTTTTATTTGAAGTTTTTATATTAATTCCATAAAAATTATTATATTTTGTTATAGGCGTTACATCCTTAATAGATATATCACGTAGTAATCCCGAAAATTGTTCATCTAAATAATAATGGGATAAATTCTTTTTAAGATATTCTATATCTTTTCTAAATGTAAAATGTTCTTCAGAATCAACTGACGTATTTAAACCAAAATTATCAAATTGATTTTTTAAATTATTTATCATTATACTATTGTTTTCTCCATTCATTATGAAAATTGATTATTACAATATATATATATATTATTTAAAAAGAGATTAAAAAATGACAAAAAAAAAAAAATTAAATAAATAATTTAAAATTTTATAAATAAATAACTGAAGAAATTATATAAAATTTTTTAAAGTTAAACTATTTAATATTTAAATAAATATTAAATAGTTAAAATTAAAAAAATTTTATTTTAGAGGGTTAAAATAATATAAAAGGAGTTATCATCATTAGTTATGACTTTAAATATTAATTCTCTAGAAACTTTAAAAATATATTTCTATTATTTATTTTTATAAAATTAATATTTTAAAAAAAAAATTACATAGATAGTCCAAACAGATAATAAATTTAATAAATGATAATGATAATATTAAATATTAAACTTAAAATTAGTAATATCAATATTATTAATTATAATAGTGATTATTAATCTTTCTTAATTAATTCTATTATTTATTTATTATTTATTTATTTATTTATTTATTTATTTATTTATTTATTTATTTATTTATTTATTTATTTATTTATGTTTATATGATAACTTATATACATTCATAGCAATAAATAAATAAAAAAATAAATAATATGTTATTATTATTAATTATTATTCAATATCACTACTTAGGACATAAATATTAATACTTAATACTATTGTATATATAATGTAAAATTTTTAAAACTTAAATAAATAAAAATATTAATTGTTATATTTTTTATATAATTTATATATAATGAATAGACAGGAGTTTCAGAAAATAAGTATGAAAAGACTATAAAAAAAAAAAAAAAAAACTCATATAAAAAATATTTAATTGTAATTAAATTTTATATTTTGACAACGTATAATAGACCAGCTAATCATTAAATAATTTACAATATTTTATATTTAACATATCTCTATAATTTATATCAGTACCATTATACAATTTAAATTATTATTTTATTTCTAATAGGATTAAAAAGTAATACTTCTTTTTCAATGTTTATAACCATTTAAAGTTTTTTTTTAATATTACGATTACAAATAAATATAATTATATATATAAAGAGAAACATTTTTCAAGAGAATAAATCAATATACCATCAAGATTATTAATATTTCTTATTAATAATTATTTCTACTATAAAAAATTCTAATCCTTTATTTTTATTTCTTCTCTTTCTTCTTTTTGTTCTTCGACTTATGAAAAATGTGTCAAAACCACTTTGAAGAATCATTTAAATCCAAAATTTGATATTATTATAAATCATAATATATAATCATTTTACAATAAAAAGTTAATATATATGTATATATAAAACATAAAACATAAAACTATTTAAATATTTATTTATTTATATTTTGAAACTTAATGTATGTTATAAATTATATTCATATTTAAACTTTATTATTCATTATTATTATTCATTATTATTATTAAATATTTAATTTAATTTTACAGATAATTTTTTTTTGTTTTTTTTTACTTTATATTGAATTATTTCATTTTAGGTTTATGCCAAAATATTTTAAGTTTATTTATTTATTGAATTATTGATTATTTAATCTAATTTGACCAACCAATTTCTTTAAGTAAATAAATAAAATAAATAAATTTAAAAAAAAAAAAAAAAAAAAATTTTGTTTGGAAATACACAAAATCTCAAAGTTAAATATATATATTTTTTTATATTTGATATATTTATATTATAATAATAATAATAATAATATAATAATTATAATTCATATAAAATATTTTATTTTTATATTTATTATTTACTGTTTTATTTGCACAATTTTTACAATAAATCAAAATAAAAAAAATAAATAAAACAGCAATTTTTTAATAAATTAATCAATAATTGAAATATTTATAAATCATTAAAATATTTCCACATAAAATTTTACCATTAAAAAATTGTAATATTAAAGAAAGCAAAGAAGAAATAATTTGATCTTCAGTTAATGTACTAAAAGTATCATTATTTATATATTGCTGATATTCATCACATACTCTACAAATAAATCAAATTTCAAATGAATGCATTGATAAATAATAATTAATAAATAAATGAATAAATAAATAAATTAATAATTAATTAATTAATATATGAATGAAAAAATAAATAAATAAATAAATAAATAAAACTTAAATAAATAAAAATAAATAAATAAAAAAAAAAAATTTTTTTTTCTTCATTCCTACTTGAAAATTATTTCCATCCAAAAACTATGAAGAAAATCGTAGCGTTGATATGCATCAATAAATATATTTTGATAATGAATATTATTACGAAGTAAATCGTTAATTTTTTTAATTTTTTTATATTGAATTTCTTTAATTCTTATTTCTTTAAAAATGCATTCTAAGTCATGTCTAGTATTCTTTTTATTTAAATAAATAGAATTATTAAATAATAATAAGGAAAAAAAAATATGAATAAATATATTAATTTATTTATAAATAATTTTAATAATAAAAATTAAAAAAAAAAAATTATAGATAAAATATAAAGAGAATATAAAATAAAATAAAATAAAATTATATTATAACTGTTATATATACTTTACATTACAATAAATCCATTTTAATAACTTAATAGTATTGTATAATAATTGGTTATTATATATATATTTTAAAATGAATAATATATATATATAATATATTGTATAAAAATATTATTAATTTTTAGGTTAATAAGTTATATTTATTATTGTTTTTTTTTTTTTTATTATGAAAAAAAATTATTAATAAATAATAATTTTAATTATTTAAATTTTAATTACTTGAATATGAGTTTCTGAAGGTTTACTAATGTATTTTTCAAGATGTTCAGGACGTATAATTTTTAAAGAATTTTCATAAAATTTTCTTTTACAAAAACCTGGAAAAATTTTTTCTTCATTTTTAACTTTATTTAAAACCAAAGATATTCTTTTTTTAATAATTATTTTAATAAATTTTTTTAATATATTTTAATATATAAATTATATATATATATATTTAATTCAAAAAGAAATATTATAAAAACTATCATATAATTTTTAAAAATATAAAATATATAATAAAAATATATAATATATTATTATTAATTATTAATTAATATTAATATTATTATTATATTTTATACTTTTGATTTTTAATAGATTCTAATTTTAGTATAGTATCAAGAGTTTGAATTAAATCATTTTGTTCTTTTTCATTTAACACAAGATATTCATGAAATTCATTTATTATATTATAATTTCGATTTGGAGTAGGATTAGACACAACATAAGAAGTAGAAGAAGAAGATGGTAATATTGATGATAGTAATATTGAAGAAGAAGAATAAGGGTATTGAAAATAATTTGACAAAGAAATATATTGAATATTAGTAATATTTAAATTTTTATTTTTATTATTTTTATTTCTTTCATAAGTAAAAATAAAATTAGATTGAATTCCTTCATCCTTTATTATGGTAATATTATTATTTTTAATATAAAAGATATAATTATCATATTCATCTAAATATTTATCATAATTTCCAATATAGTTTTCATAAGTTTTTAAGCATTTATCCGAAACATTATTAAGATTAAAATCCGGAATTAACATTCTTAGAAAATCATTTAATAATTCTGTTTTATAAATTAAATAACCTATAATATAAAAATGAATTTCATCAAAATCATTATATTCATTTATAACTTTTTTTTTTAAATGAATATAATAATATATTATTAATATCAAAATAGAATTATATTAATATTAATAATAATTATAATAAATAGTTATTTTAATACATATATATAAATAAATTAATTTTTATTTTTTTTAACAATATATTATTTAAATATAATTAAATATAATAAAATTTACTAAAAGTATTTAATATACAATCTCGATATATTTTTTTAGCTTCTTCAGTATGTAAAGAATTAGAATTAATAAAGTTTTCTCCAAACCAATATTTTAATTCATTATTTAATTTCTTTTCTTCACACATAATTATATATCTAATTTTTAAATCATTAATAGCAGCATTCTTTTTATTATATATATTAAAAGTATATAAGATAAAAAAAATACATTTATTTATATAATTAAATAATATTGTATAAATAAATATAAAAAATATATATATATTTTAAAAAAATTTATAACAGTTTTTTTTTTATACCAAACAAATACTAGAATGATTAGCACAATTTCTTTTTTTATCACAAATATAATTATTATATATTTCTTTTAATTCTTTATCTCCATTTTCATTCATTATATTATAATATATTTCATTTCTTATTTTTATTGGGAATTTCTGTATTTTTTCATTGATATAATTTTGATACATATATGAATTTAATTTTGGTGTTTTTTCCTTTTTATAGATATCTTTTAAAGAAAAAAATATATTATATATATATAAATTAAAAAAAATTAATTAACAATAAATTATTTTATATAAATCAATAATTTTTATATATATATTGATGATATAGTAGGTATAATAAATATTAAAATATATATTTTAATATATTATATTACAATTCTTTAAATAACAAATATAATCTTCTCCTATACAAATGGCTTTTACATAAAGATATGAAAAATCATTAAATTTTGTTTTATTATCTTTAAAAAATTTTTTCTTTGCATCTATACAAAATTTTTCATAGATTCCTGAGTTATTTTTTTTATATAATTTCTTATTAATTAAATAAGAATAATTTTTATTCCAAATTGATCTATAATTTTATATTTTTTAAAAAAAAAAGAAAAAAAAAAATTTTTTACCAACATGTAAAATAGTATATTTTTTAAACTATATAAGAAAATATATATATATTATAAAAAAGTTTAAAATAAAAATAATTACTTTAAAGATTCATTAATTTTTTGTTCTGTTTCTTTTATTTTAATAATTTTATTAATAGATTCTTCAATATATTTTTGAGTATCATCCTTAGAAAGTAGATTATAAATATTTTGATATTCTAAAATCCAAAATTGAAATAAAAGACAAGATTGAAGTTCCTCTAAATGTATATGATAAAGTTTTTTTAATCTTTGAAAAATATTATCCCATATTTTAATATTTTGATAATGAATTTTTATCATTTTAAGAAGTTCATTTAATTTAAAACAAGGAACATCTTCAAAAATATTAATATAACTATTACGTATTTCAAATTCTACAGAATTTTCTTCTATTAAAGAACCTATAGGAGGATGAGAATAACAATATGAAATAGAATTAGAACCTTTATTTAAATAATATTGAACATAGGAATAAAGTTTATAAGGTAAATCCGTTAAATCAATATTTTGATCCAGTTCGAATTCTGGAATATTCGATTTAATTAATTTTTTTAACTCCATTTCTCTTCTTTTTTTAACTTTATTATTAATTGACTCCATATTTTTATTCATTTGTTGTATTCTATTTTTATAGTAAAGAACATTTCTATTAAAATTTTCAATATTTTTTTTATTATTATATTTTTTTTCAATTAATAAATCAACTTGAGGTTTAAAATAAAACCTTTCCAAAGTAAAAATATAATTAAAAAAAAAAAAAATATATATATATATATAGAATTATTGAATATTTTGTTATATTTATTACAATATATATAGTTATTATAATAATTAATTTATATATATATATATATATATATATATATATATTTTACATACTCCATAATTATATGTTTTTTAATTTCTTCCATTCGATCATTTTTTATTCTAAAACCATAAAATTTGTCTTTATATTTCTGATCATTATCCATATTATAATTAATACTACAAAGCCATGGCTAATATATATTGTGTTAATATTATTATAAAAGAAAATTTAAATTTATATGTATTTATTTTCTATTTAATATAAAGTTTCAATATTTAATATTTATTTATAATATTAAATATAATCATTTTTACCATAAGTTTATTAATATCTTTTGAAGTTAACAAATATTCATCTTTTAAAACCTATATGAATATAAAATAATTATATATATATAAATATACATGTAAATATATATATATAACAATAACATTTTTTATTAATTATATTTAATATTTAATATTAAGTTTATATTTGTCCTTATATAATATAATATTACCTTTCTTGTAATAATATTTTTAAAAGCACAAGAAGTACACATACGTACAGTCCAAATATTTATTCCCATTAAATTATATGGAAAAGTTTTTTTACAAATTCCACAAACATTAGTACGATAATAATAATAATATGTATAAATAAACTAAAAAAATAATTATATAGTTTATAGTAAAATATTTTTAGTAGTAATAAAAAAAAATATTATTAACTTTATTATTATAATTATTATTATTTATAATATACATATATACATATATATACATACTTGAGTCTGATAAAAAAAAAGTTATTATATAAAATGTAGATATATATATTAATTGTAAATAATAACAAAAAAATATTTTAGAATTACTATAATAATAATAATAATAATAATAATAATAATTTTTATATATTATATCATTTAAATTTGTATATTTTATATTTATTTCTATATGATTAGTACCCGACATTCGCTAGATGAAAGTTTATGAAAATTCGAAAGATCATAAAATAATAAATCTAAAGGTTTTTTAGGTAAATAAAATGCTATTAAATGAGGATTAACTTGATCTAAATCAGTGACTATAGCATTATCATAATTTTCTAAATCTTCTAAAATAATATTTCTATTTAAATCAACAACTAAACGATCATATTCACTAGCTTCATTATCATTATCAATATTTAAATTGAAAAAAGAATTTACATCTTCTTCTTCTTCTTCTATTTCATCTTCTTCTAAAGTAGCTATTTGTTGGTCATCATTTTGAAAATATTCATTTCTTTTAATAGTAGAAGAATGTAAACTATTTAATAATTGTAAAACATAATTAAAATTAGGTATTTCCTTTAAATGAATTAAATTTCTATCATTAAAATTTAAACGATCAATAATAGTTTTATAAAGGTGAATCCATATTAATTTTTCAGTTGTTAAAAATTGATAAAACCAATGATTAACTTGAAATAAGTTATATATATCTTTTTCTAAATATATATATATATATATAATATTAATAAATTGAAAAATAAAAAAATTTAAAAAAATAATATATTTATATATTTATTAATGATGATTAATATTCTATATTTTATATATATATATATAAATGTGTTAATATTTTTTTTATCTATTACCATTTAAATAATAAAATATATTTAATAATATTTCTAAAGGTAAAGATATTATTGAAGGAAAAGGATATTGAATAGTTGATGTAGAATTTGAAAAATTATTAGATTTTTTTGAAGAAATGAAATTCGGTAAAATTAGAGATGAATTAGAATCTGTATTAAAATAAATTGATGATAATGATGATGATAATGTTGAAGTTGATGGTAATGTTGAAGTTGATGGTAATGTTGAAGGTGATGATAATGTTGAAGTTGATGATGATGTTGAAGTTGATGGTGATGGTAATGGAAATGATGATGTTGAGGATGATGATAATGATATCGAAGTTGATGACGAAGATGACGATAATGGTAATGGAATAAAAACTTTATTTTTTGAATTTTGATTTAATGAAGAAGTAAAAGGATTTAAAATATCATTAGAATTAGTATTAATAGTTTTATTCGAGTTAAAATTGAAAGAATTATTTATTAATGTTTTATGATAATTAATAGGTCGATTATGATTTCTTTTTAAACGTTTAGGGATATGAACATTTTGAATTATTTCCATATTTTTTAATAATTTTGTTGATTATAATATGTTTTATAATTGATTTAAATATTTTTTTTTTAATAAATGAATTGTATAAAAATAAAATAAAATAATAATTTTTATTTGATTTAAAATTAAAAAAAAATAAAGAAATAAAGAAATAAATAAACAATTAAATAAAAAATAAAGAATAATATAATAATACAAATAAATAATATTAAAATATATATAAAAAAAAAAAAAAATAAAGCCTTTTTAACCTGCTTTTATACTTTTTTTTTTTTCATTTATCATTTATTATATAATTTTTATTACTTTTTTTCTTTTAATTTTTTATTCCCTTCAATATATATTAAATATGATATTTAATATTTATTTTTTTATGCTTTCATTATAGATAAATATATTATATATTATTATAAATCTTATAATTCAAAAAAATAAAAATAATAATAATAATAATAATAATAATAATAATAAATTTTCATTATTAATAAAAAAATTTTTTATTTATTATGAATATTGAACCAATAAAATAAAAATTTCAAAAATTGACAGAAAATATTTAAAAAAATTTTATGAATCATCAAAAAATTATGACACAATATTTTAAATTAATTGTATCATAAAAAAATTTTCTTTTTTAAATATTAAAAATAATTATAATAGATATAATTAAAAAAGATTAAAATTTAATTTTTTTTTAAACATTTTTTAATTAATAAAAATGCCAATTCTTTAATCTTTTTTTTTTTTTTTTTTCTATATTTGTTTTTTTTTATTTATTTATTTATTTAATATTTATTTTAATATGATCTACATTTAAAGATATTAAAAAATAATTAAAAATTAAAAATTATTATTAAAATTCTTTATAATAAAAAAATCTTTTTTATATAAATTATTATGAAAAAAAATATAAAAATCAATTTAGAAATAAAAATACTTTAATTATTTATAAAGTATAAATAAATTTTAAAATTAAAAAAAAAAGAATATGCATTAATATAAAAAAAGGAAAAGTTTTATATTTTTATAAAGTATATTAAAAAAAATAATTATAAGTATAAAAAATGATAGTGATAATGTATAATGTAATATTTTTTTTTTATCTAAAATATATATATATATGCTTATACTAATACTATTTTTTATTAATTAAGCTTAGTAATGATGATGGACATGAGTTCTATCAAACTTCTTAATATCTTCAGATGGTTCAACTGATGAAGTTTGAATTTCATCTTCATCTTCAGTTATAGTTGAAGTTGATTCAGAAGTAGAAGTAGAAGTAGATTTAGTAATCGTTGATGTTTTTGTAGTAGTTATTGTAGTAGTTGTTGATGTGGTGGTGGTGGTGGTGGTAGTTGTAGTTTCAGAACTAGAAGATTTAGTAGTTGTTGGTATACTTTTAGAAGTAGTGGTTGGATCTTTTGTAGTAGTAGATTTTTCTCTCATTAATCCATTGACCACTTTTTCTTCTTCTTTATTCTTTTCTTCTTCTTCTTTTTTAATTTCTTCTTCTATTAAAGATTTAGGTGGTAAAGATTTAGTATCTGATTTTTCTTCTTTACTTTTTTCTTCTTCTTTACTCTTTTCTTTTTCTTCTTCTTCCTTTTTAATTTCTTCTTCTATTAAAGATTTTGGTAGTAAAGATTTAGTTTCTGATTTTTCTTCTTTACTTTTTTCTTCTTCTTTACTCTTTTCTTTTTCTTCTTCTTCCTTTTTAATTTCTTCTTCTATTAAAGATTTAGGTGGTAAAGATTTAGTATCTGATTTTTCTTCTTTATTCTTTTCTTTTTCTTTTTCTTCTTCTTCCTTTTTAATTTCTTCTTCTATTAAAGATTTTGGTGGTAAAGATTTAGTATCTGATTTTTCTTCTTTACTTTTTTCTTCTTCTTTATTCTTTTCTTCTTCTTCCTTTTTAATTTCTTCTTCTATTAAAGATTTTGGTGATAAAGATTTAGTATCTGATTTTTCTTCTTTATTCTTTTCTTTTTCTTCTTCTTTCTTTTTAATTTCTTCTTCTATTAAAGATTTTGGTGGTAAAGATTTAGTATCTGATTTTTCTTCTTTATTCTTTTCTTTTTCTTCTTCTTCTTTTTTAATTTCTTCTTCTATTAAAGATTTTGGTGGTAAAGATTTAGTATCTGATGTTTCTTCTTTATTCTTTTCTTTTTCTTCTTCTTCTTTTTTAATTTCTTCTTCTATTAAAGATTTTGGTGGTAATTTTTCTTCTTTACTTTTTTCTTCTTCCTCCTTTTTAATTTCTTCTTCGATTAAAGATTTTGGTGGTAAAGATTTAGTATCTAATGTTTCTTCTTTATTCTTTTCTTTTTCTTTTTCTTCTTCTTCTTTTTTTCTAAGTTCTTCTTCTATTAAAGATTTAGGTGGTAAAGATTTAGTATCTAATGTTTCTTCTTTATTCTTTTCTTTTTCTTCTTCTTCTTCTTCTTCTTCTTCTTCTTCTTTTCTAAGTTCTTCTTCTATTAAAGATTTAGGTGGTAAAGATTTAGTATCTAATGTTTCTTCTTTATTCTTTTCTTCTTCTTCTTCTTTTCTAAGTTCTTCTTCTATTAAAGATTTAGGTGGTAAAGATTTAGTATCTAATGTTTCTTCTTTATTCTTTTCTTCTTCTTCTTCTTCTTCTTCTTCTTCTTCTTTTCTAAGTTCTTCTTCTATTAAAGATTTAGGTGGTAAAGATTTAGACGATAAAGAAACTTCGAGTTCCTCCAAATTAGTTGGTAATGCTTTAGATGGTAAAGATTCTGGAAGTGATGCCGTAGAAGTAGAAATAATAGATTTTGGTGGTAATATAAGATTATTAGTAACACCATCATCAAGAAGATCTTCATCAATCATATTTATAAATTTATCATCATGATGAATTTTAATACTATTATTTTCATTTTCATCATTATTAGATCCTTTACTCTTTTCGATTAAATCATTATCAATAATTTTTGGTGGTAAGGTTTCATCATCTTTAGATTCATCAATGGACTTTGGTGGTAAATCCTTAATATCTTCAGTATCCTTAGATTCTTCAGTATCTGGAATGGACTTTGGTGGTAAATCTTTAATATCTTCAGTATCCTTAGATTCTTCAGTATCTGGAATGGATTTTGGTGGTAAATCTTTAATATCTTCAGTATCCTTATTATCCTTAGATTCTTGAATATCTGGAAGAGATTTTGGTGGAAGTTCTTCTTGAGGAATTGGTAAAAAGTCTGGTATTTCAAGTTTTTGTGATTCTTCAGGAATAGATTTTGGTGGTAAATCTTTAGCATCATCAGATTCTTTATTATCTTTGGAATCCTTAGATTCTTGAGTATCTGGAATAGATTTTGGTGGTAAATCTTTAACATCCTCAGATTCTTGAGTATTCGGAATAGATTTTGGTGGTAAGTCTTTAATATCTTCAGATTCTTGAGTATCTGGAATAGATTTTGGTGGTAAATCTTTAACATCCTCAGATTCCTTATTATCTTTGGAATCCTTAGATTCTTGAGTATCTGGAATAGATTTTGGTGGTAAATCCTTAATATCTTCAGTATCCTTAGATTCTTCAGTATCTGGAATAGATTTTGGTGGTAAATCCTTAATATCTTCAGTATCCTTAGATTCTTGAGTATCTGGAATGGATTTTGGTGGTAATTCATTAATATCTTCAGTATCCTTAGATTCTTGAGTATCTGGAATGGATTTTGGTGGTAAATTGTTAATATCTTCATCAGATTCTTTGGTATCTGGAATAGTAGTAGATTTTGGTGGAAGTTCTTGAGGAATAGTATCTTCTATTTTAGAAGATTCTTCTGGAATAGATTTTGGTGGAAGAATTGTAGTTGGAATAGACTTAGAAATTGTTGTAGTTGGTACAACAATAGTGGTAGTTGAAGTAGCTTGTTCCTTTTTAGATATATATAAATCATTCCATTTATTCCAATCATTCCATGTATCCTTAGACCAATCATTCCAAGCATTCAAACCATTATTACCTTTTTTAGAATCCTTATTTTTACTAGCACTCATTAAATTATTAGTAACAGCTTCTTCTGTTTCAAGAGTAACATCTTTAGCTTCAATACTTTCAACGTTTTTATTGTTATTGTTATTGTTATTATTATTGTTTGTGTTAGCTGGTGCTATTTGAGGAATATCAATATTCATTGGTTTAGTAATTTCTTCAACAACTTCAATAATAGGAGTGTGTTTTTCAACTTGTTCTTCCTTTTCTTCTTCTTCATCATCATCATCATCATCATCTTCGTCATCATGATGTTTATTACTTTTATGATTACTAAATGTAATTCTTGGAGCATCATCAACATGATCTTCAAGAATATCGAAATCAATATCTTCATCATCATCATTAATATCTTCATTAAGTTCAATATCATCAATAGGTTCATTAGGTAGAGTTGAAGTGTTATCACCAACATTAATATCAGGAATATCACCTTCATTTTCATTAATTAATTCACCACCTTCATCATTATCCTTATCAATACCTTCAGTCTTTCTAATTTCTTCAATAATCTTTTCATATTTATTAACTTCTTCTGTAGTACAAACAGAAGTAGTAGATTTACAAATAGATTGTGGAGAAGTACAAATCTTAGTTTCACTAGCAACACAAGTTAAAAGAGTAGCATAATTAGTTAAGTAACCACTTAATAATGTATTCTTTGCTAATTTTAAACTCTTTAATTTATTTAAGGTATTAACATTATCGGGTAAAACACCAGAGAATTGATTGTTTTCTAATAATAAATATTCAAGTTGTTTTAATTTTCCAACGGTACTTGGAATATTACCAGTAATTTTATTATTAGAAAGATTTAAATACATTAAATTTTTTAATCTATTAATGGTATCTGGAAGATAACCATATAATTCATTATCATTTAATTCAAGCCAAATAAGAGTAGGTGAAAGTGAACCAATAACTTCATTAGCTAAAGAAGCTAACTTATTTTTGGATAAAATAAGATATTTTAAACTTTTTAAGGTTGAGAAATTTGGAATAGCACCTTCAAGTGAATTTTTATTTAAAGATAAACTTTCAAGTTTTGTTAATTTATTAAATTCATTTGGTATATTACCAGTTAATTGATTATTTCCTAAATATAAACTCTTTAATTTGACGAGTGTACTAATACCAACAGGAATAGTACCAGTGAATTCATTATCATTTAAGGATAAATTTTCTAAATTACTTAATGAACTAATACTTTGTGGAATAGTACCAGTAAGCTTATTAAAAGCAAGATTTCTAAAAAATATATATATGTATATATATAAATAAAGGAGGAAAAAAATATACATTACATTAAATATATATTAAATATATATTAAATATATTATATATCAATAATAAAAATAAATTAATTAAAAGTATTTAAATACTTACAAAGTGTTAAGACTCTTGAGTTTACCAATGTCATCTGGAATTGAACCAGATATTTGATTATTTTCAATGTTTCTAATATTTATTTTTTTTTTTTTTATGATGATTTGATATTTGATAATTTATTTATTCAATAATCAATTTTAAAAAAAAAAATATTAAAATTAATAAATAAATAAAATAAATAATTATATTAATATATATATATATATATATATAATATTTATAAAAATACTTACAAATACTTAAGACCAACAAGTGAAGTAATAATTTTTGGAAGAGTACCACCAATATTTCTATCACTTAAATTACTATAAAAATAATAATTTAATAATAATTATAATTTAATTAAATTAAAAAAAAAAAAAAGATTAATATAAATAATATTATAAAATCAATTTAATTATTAATTAATAAAGTATGATAGATTTATTACATCTTAGTGACATGTAAAACACCATCAACGGATGAACAAATAATAGTATCATCATTACAACATTTCATTGACTTCGTTTTCCAATTAGCACTTAATTTCAAACTACTATAAATACTTTTTACAATATCACAATCATTACTGAAAGAAGTTGGAACATCATTTGTAGTTTGATCACCAGTATTAATATCATCAGGTGGATTTGTTGAAGTTCCAGTACAAGTAGTTAAACCAACTTGACAAAGTTTTCCAGCATAAGCTGGATCAATACATAATTGAGTATTAGTATAATCACATGAAGTAACCTTAGTTACTTCTGGAATAGCGCCAGTTAAACCTTTATTACCAGATAAATATCTTTATATTACAATTAATAATAGCAAATAAAAAAAAATTTTTTTAATAAATGAAAAAATTATTAATAAACATTGAATAATCCTTTATTATTTATTTTATCTATTATTAATTTCAATACTTACAAACTATTTAATTTACTTAAATCAGAAAGAGAACTTGGAACTGTACCAGTAAGAGAATTTGAATTTAAATTTCTAAAAATATTATAAAATAAAAAAAAAATTAATTAAATAACTGTATTTAAAAGAAAAGTTATTTTTTGTTTATTATTAAAATACTTACAAATAAGTCAACTTAAGTAAATAACCAATTTCCTTTGGAATTTCACCAGTTAATTTATTGTACCCAAATGAACTAATTAAAATATATATATATTTTAATATTTATTAATATTACAGTCTTATATATTCATTTATAATATTAATTACAAATAAATAAATAATACTTACATTTGTTTTAAATTATATAAACTACCAATAGTAGATGGAATTTCACCAGTAAGTAAATTACTACTTAAATTTCTATTTTTAAAAAACAATATATAAACATAATGTTAACGGATTATTATTATTATTATATTATTGTTGTTTTAAATATATAAACTAGTTAAAATATCTTTTTATTACATCTTCTTTAAATATTTCATATTTTGAATACTTGGAGAAATAGATCCAGTAAATCCATTTGAATTTAAATAACTAATAAAAAAAATATATAAGAGAATTTTTTATATAATTAATTACCATTAGATATTTTTTATTTGAAAACAATTAAGTACATTATTATTATTTTTTTATAATATTAACTATTAAATAATTACCAGTAAAATAATTTAGAAAGTGAGTATAAACCTTCTGGAATTTGACCAGATAATTGATTATTATTTAAAATCCTAAAATTATAATAATTTTAAACAATATATGAATAAATATTTTATAACATTAAAATTTATTTTAATAAAAAAAAAAATAATATAAATATTAATATTAATATTTACAAAGTTTCAAGATTGACAAGTTTTTTAATATCATCGGAAAGTTCACCATCAAATTCATTATTAGATAAATCCCTATATTTTTTTTTTTTTTTTTACAAATATAAAAAAAGTTTTTATTAAAATTTAATATATAATTTATTACATTTCAAAAATTATCGTAAATATATTAAATTTACTTACAAATATTCAAGATTAAATAGATAGTAAATACTTGCTGGAATTTTACCAGAAAGTCTATTGTTACCCAATTCCCTGTTGGATTAAATAAATAAAAAATAAATAAATAAATAAATAAATTTATTGATGTATGTTATTAAAAATTTCAACAATCATTTAAAAGAATAAAATTTTATTTATTTTATTTTAATATATTGTATTCTATTATTTATGAACTTACAAGTCAGTTACTTTAGTAAGAGAACCAATAGCTGAATCAACACTACCAGTGAGTTCATTACCACCCAAATTTCTAATTTTTTTTAAAATATTTAAAAATAAATAAATATAGAAATTAATAATTATTTATTGATTTATTGATTGATTTATTAATTTATTTCTATTAATAATACATACAAAGTTTCAAGATTTGTTAAAGTATATATACTTCTTGGAATAGAACCAGTAAGTTTATTATTTCCAAGATTTCTATAAAAATATTTATTATACATTTAATATATTATTAATACATTAAGAATTATTTTTATTACTTAACAATTTCATAAATATTTAATTAAAATAGAAATTATATATTATTTACAATATTCTTAAATTCTTTAATTGACCGATAGTAGATGGAATAGTACCAGTAATTTTGTTATTAGCCATATCACTGTAAAATATTAATAATAAAAATAATACAAAGCATATATATATATATTTATTTTAAATTAAATTAAAATAAATTAATATTAATTTAATATAAAAAATAAAATATATTATATAATAAATAAAAGTTATATTTACATTTCTCTAAGAACTGAAAGTAAACCAATACTTTCATGAATAGTACCTTCAGCAGTTGTTGTTTTGAACAATCTTTTATATAATTTATATAATATTAATGTTATATATTATATACGAGTTAATATTATCTTTTTTTTTTTCTTTTTTTTTTTTTACATTCTTTTAATTTTATTTTACTATAATTTTATTCTTGTATAAATATATAATAATTATATAATTATAAAGAAAATAAATTAAATTTAAAATTTCTTAATATGATATTTACAATTTTGTAACATTTGAATTATCCTTATTACATTCTACATTAATGTTCTTACAACAATCCATTGAACCGTCTGCCCAATTAGCATCGGTTTTATTGAAATTTTGGAATATTAATTTTACATAGTCACATTCTGATGTTGCCAAACATATTTGAATAAGAAAAGTATATACAACGAATAAAGAAAAAATATTTATTTTGTTTTGTAACATTTTTTTTATGATATTATATTATTTAGTGTATATAAAATTATTTTTTTTTTCTTTTAAAACTTGTATATATTTCAAAGAGTATATTTTATTGTACAAAATGTTTTAAAAGTTTAATATATAAATATTATTTTTTTGAAAAAAATAATAAAAAAAAAAGCAAATTATCTTTTATCTATATAGGGTGAAATGTGGTAATATAGATAAAGATTTTGTTTTTGAAAATTATCCTTTGTACCCCTTATAAGTGATATTATATAAATAATTTAAATTGAATAAAAATTAAAAATAAAATAAAAAAAAAGTATTGAGTTTGTTTATTTTAATATATATATTACTGACAATAGATATATATATATATATTGACTTTTATAAGTATTTAAGAATAAAACATATAATATATAATTGATATGATATATAGTATATACAAAAAAATGATTATAAAATTTTAATTATTTCTTTCTAAGAAATAAAACTAAAATTTTATATATCTATAATACAAATTTTAGAAGAAAATAATTAAAATTAAATATTTTAATTATTATTTCTTTCTATTTTTTTTTTTTTTTTTTTTTTTGATTTTACAATTATAATCAAAAGAAATTATAAATAAATTTTAAAATTCCAAAATGAATAAAAAAAAAAAAGGAAATAATTTTTTAAAAAATAAAAATACTAAAAATTAGAATAATAATGGAAAACATTTTTCTAATTATAATAATAATAATGATAATGATAATAATAATATTATTATTATTATTATTATAATTTATTATTATTAAAAGAATATTTTTTTTTTTATATATTAATTATAATTAATATAATTTGAAATTAAATAATAATTTATAATGCTTTTTAAATTTTCTTTTTATTAATTATTAATAAACTTGATTATTAAAAATGTTTTACATTTAAATTATATAATAATATATATACATTATAATATATATAAAATTATAAAAATAAAAATAAAAAATATTTATTGTATTATATTATAATATATAATATATAATATATAATTAATATAATCATAACAGAACAAAATAATTATTTAATAATAAAATATTAAATATTTTTTTTTTATTTTAATTTTTTAAATGTTCTTATTTTTTTTTTTTTTACATTATTATCTTTTTTTAATATATAAAATATATTGGTAATATAGATATTTAGTATATTGAAATATATTATAAATTAAATGGAAATGGCACCATCAAAAAAATTAATATAAAAAATGGAAACTGTTAAAAATATAATAAAAAATGTTACACTAAAATTTAAAAAATTAATTTTTATTTGTAATATCAAATCTCATATATTATAATATATATTTACAATATATAAATATATATATTTAACATAATAATAAATAGCTTTAATATATATTAATTAACTATATATTATTTAATTATATTCTTATTAATTTAATTTATATTTCTACCAATAATTCATATAATTATAATAATTATGTTTTTATTAAAAAAGATGATTATAATTATATATAAAAAAATTTTAACAACAATTTTTATTTAATAATAATAAATAATAAATAATAAATAATAATAAATAATAAATAATAAATAATAATAAATAATAAATAATAAATAATAAATAATAAATAATAAATAGCTTTGTTCAGTATTTCCATTTCAAATATTTAAATATTTAATTATAATCTTTTTTTTTAAAGCAAAAATAAAGAATAAATAAATAAATAGAAAAACATTACAATTATATTTATTTTATTATTTTTTACTATTGAATATAAATATTTATATAAATAATAAAGTATTTTTTATTATATAAGGATAAATTAATATATTCTATTATAAACAGTAAGAGTAAAATATAATTCAAAATCAAAAAAAAAAAAAAAAAGAAATTATATACATATAATGATAAATTAAAAATAATAATGCTATTATTAAATTTTTTTTTGTTATTTTTCATATATATTATATAATATATTGAAGAAAAAAATTCCTTTCTTTTTGACAAGTCAATAATGATAATGAATTTCTATAATTGATATCATTTTATTTTTATTTTTATTAATTCTTTCCATAAATTTTTCTGTAATTTTTGAAAGTTAACCGTTATTTTTAAGCACTCTTTTTAGCTTGAATTTTATTTCAACAAAATTGAAAATTGAAAAATTGAAAAATTGAAAAATGGATTGATGTAAAAATACAACCAATAATAATTAAGATAATGTAACACAACATTAATTCAAATTTTTTTATATTTTTATCAATCTCATTATTTATATTATAATTTATATTAATTAATTAGTATTTACTAAGATTTAAACTTTTTTAATTATAAATTTTAATAAAAAATAAAAAGTTAAATTATATTAAATATATAAATTAATAATATTTTAATATATATAAAATAAATAGATAAATATATTATATTATATTTAAACTTTAGTAAGAATATTTTTTTTTTTTATTATTAATTAATAAAAATTTTTTTTCAATATATATATAAACATCTTTTTTTTTTATTATTATTATTACTTTTATTATATATACCAAACAAAAAAAAAAAACTACACTTTTAAATAATAAAATATAAAATATTTTATTAATGAATAATTAACATTTAAAAAACTATTTATTTAAAACATAAATAGAACTAACTATTATAATTATTGAAATATATTCCTTTATATACATTTCAACAGAAAAACTGTTATATATAGGAATATATATAATCAATTTTTCTAGAAGTGTTTTTTTTTTTTAATAAATTTTATAAAAATCTTACGGCACATTTTTATTACCAAAAATTTATACATTTTTTAAATTAAATAATATACAATAAAATTAAATACATGCATATATTATAATGTAAATTAATATATGAATTTATAAATTAATATATCAATTTAAATTAAATTAAAAACGGCAATTAATATATTTTTAAACTTTTTTTTTTTCATTTTTTCATTATGTTCAATTAATTAATTAAAAAAAAAAAATTTTTTTTTTTTTATATAAAAAATAAAAATATATATAAATTGGATAATAATCATTCTTTTTTTATTATATAACAATTATTTTTTAATTTTTTTTATTTCAGTGTTTTAGTAACAATAATTATAATTATGCTTAGATATAAAATAATAATAAAATGATGCTTAAATATAAATGTAAAAAAAACTTAATTTTTTTATTTTTAAATATTTTAATTAAAAATACAATAACTTTATTAAAAGATTAATAATATAAAAATCCATCAATTTTATTATAATATATAATAATATTTTTATTTATTAAAAGTATGAGTAAATTCATAATTGTTAATAGTTATTAAATTTAATTATATTTTTTAAGTATACATTAAACTTATAATATATATTTAAACATTAGTCTCAACATAAATATATATATATTATTATCAAAATAATAAAAAATTTTATTAAATATAAATATTATTTTTTATGATACTATCAAAACTAAAACAACACACTTAATAATAATTTAACATTGAATTTTTTTTTTCTTTTATTTCATTTTATTTTCTTCATTATATTCATTCTTTTATTATTATTATTTTTTATGAATGAATATATTTTTTTTATTGTTAATACATTCTTTTTTATCTTTTTTTTTTTTTAATTCTGAATGTTATAATAAAAATACAGTTTTTTTATTTTTTTCAAAATTGAAAAAAAATTAATTGGTTGATAAATACCAAAATTAAACATTTATAAATACTTCTTTTATATAATAATATAATTTCAAAATTTAAATAGATTTTTTAATTTATCATTCATTATTAAGATATTGTTTCTTTATGATTTATATGAATATCTTCATTCATAAATTAATTGTATATTGATTGTATTATAATTATTTGATAAAATAATTATTGGGATCCGTCTAAACCGAAATTTTGAATATATATATATAATAATCAAAATATCATAGAATTTATCAAGTGGTTGCTGTTACCTTTTATTATATTATTATACATTATATTAGTTATAAAAAAGCTTTTTTATAACTAATATAATGTATAATAATATAATAAAAGGTAAAAGTATGTATGAAAATAAACAATATAAAATTATTTTTTTATAGTAAAATAAATTAAAATAAAATAAAATAAAATAAAATTATAATAATAATAATAAAAAAAAACATATAATTTTATTATATATAAGAAATCTAACTATTTTCATTACAAAAAAAATATATATATAGAATAATTTAATTTTTAAATTGCAATAAATATAAAGTACTATAAAAAAATAAAGTCCAAAAAATAAACTATATATTTAAAATTATTTTTATTGTTATAATTTATTGTACTTTACATGAAAGTATAGATTTTTTTTTTATCATTATAATTATTATTATTATTATTATTATAAAAAAAAAATTAAAATTATTTACAATTATAAAATTATATAATTATTTTTTTTTTTTTTATTAATTTATTTATTTATTATTTTTTTTTTTTTTTTTAATTAAAAATTTCTTCTTTTAAAAAATAAATTAAAAAAGTATACTTAATCTACATTAATATTATTTTATATAAATAACTTGTATATTTAAAAAAAAAGAAAAAAAATAAATAAATAAAAATAGAAATAGCAAAAAAAAAATTATACTATTATTATTATTGTTAGTGTTATTGTTAGAGTTATTGTTATTGTTATTGCTGTTGTTATTGTTATCGTTATTATTTATTATTATTTATTATTATTTATTATTATGTATTATTATTATTATTATTTATTATGTATTATTATTATTATTTATTATTATTATTATTATTTATTATGTATTATTATTATTATTATTAATTAATTAATTATTTATTTATTTATTATTATTATTATTATTATTATTATTATTATTATTATTTACTATTATTTACTCTTTACTTATATATAGATATATATATGTATATATAGATTATTATTTATTTCATTTTTTTGTTTTTTTTTTGTTTGTTTGTTTCTTCTTTTTTTTTTTTTTTTTTTTTATAATTATTTTTTATATATAAATATTTTAATTAATTTTAATTTAATTAAATATATATATATATTAGTTCTTTTTTCTTTTCCTTCTTTTTTTTTTTTTTTTTTTCCTTCTTGTTTTTTTTTTCCTTCTTTTTTTTTTTTTTTTTTTTGTTTATTTGTTTGTTTGTTGGCTTACTTAATTTTAATCTATAACTTCAAAAACACATCCACAATCAGGACAATGTATTTCATTATTCATGATACGACATCGTGATACTCGTTTATGAAATATGGAGGAAGAATTTAATTCGGATGAATTTAACATAGAAAATTGACTATTATATTTTGTATTATTACCACCCAACATATTATGATCAATTAAGGTATTACCTATAGCCGCTGCCCGATTTAAGGTTTCATTGGTACAATAAGCACCATTGATGGGATCATTATTATATAATCGATCTCTTACAGATTTACGATGATTATATTCATTCATTAAACTATCGGAATTTTCACGCATTATTTTCATATCACCATTATTCGTTGAATAATCTAAGGAATTATTACTACGTTGATCCCGTCTATAATATTCTTGTTGATAATACCAATAGGAATTATATATTTTTGGAATAGAATATACCGCTGAAGCTAAAAAGCAAGTGAAAAATACCGTTAATGATATAATAATAAAATGAAGTTGCATATCGGATTCATGGATGAAAGAAAGAATAGGTACACAAACAGATACAACAAAACTAATCATATAAATAGAACAAGCAACAAACTTGGTTTCGGAGTACATTTGTGGTATAGACCAAGTTTTAATAGAATAGAAACAACCAAGAGTAATTAAAAGACCATTAAAGATATAAATTAATATAATACCCTTAATATCTTCATTAAATGGTTTACAATAATGATAGGTATAATCAATTTCAGTATCAATAATTTCAGTATCATTGTAGGGTTTATTTTCATAATAAGGTTTACCGGTTTTAGTTACTTCTTTAAGAATACCTGGTTTACCTTCTTCTTTATGAACATAACGGAACGTCCAAAATAATAACAAGGCAATTTCACAAATCATAATACAAATAAATTTTTTAAAGAGTTGATTGTCTGTAATAACTAATGGTTTTAAATCACGATTATTAAAGATAGAATAAATACGATAGGCTTTTACTACCAAACCACCTAACGAAAAACCAAAACCAATTACAAATAACCATAATTTTAAATAACAAAGTCTTTCCTTAGGATTTCCCAAATATAAAAGAAGAGAGAGTTGCATTAATATACATCCCAAAACAATAATAACTGAAAACCTATAGCTTGCTTTTCGAATAGGATCTCCTTTACGATAAGCAGTAAATAAGGAAATATAAATAACATTAATAGTTACACCTACAAGAATGAAAACTAAAATTATAATACCATAAGGGGAATCATAATTTTCATAAGGGCAATCAAATGATAAATTATTGGATAATAAAAATTCTTCATTTCCACCATGACAATTTTCTTTTTGTTTTACATCAATGATAAGTCTACCACGTTTACATAATGATGTTGAAATATTAAAATTATCTGTTGTACATTCTTTTTCTAAATGATAATTAATAGCTCTACAAGTTTGATTGACGGATATATTAACAGGTGTACCTCTTTCAAAAATATCATAAAACATTAATCTTACTGGATGATATCTTTCTAACATATTAAAATTTTTTGTATTTCCACGTGGATAAGAAATAGGTAAAGATTTACGTAATTGTTGAACATAAACACTCCATGTATCATTATTCCATATATTATTTTTATCATCATCTAAAATATAATCATAAGGTGGAGGTATTTGAGATTCAATATTAATTTTATTTAAATAATCATTTACTTGAGTTAAAAATAATATAAATTTCCATGCAATTTCTTGTCTTTCTTTACCAACACCTTCAGATATCATTAAACCTGAACCTCCAAGAACTAATATAATAAATAATATATAAAAGAATAAAAAAAAAAAAAGAGAAAAAAAATTTTTTTAATTAATTAATTAATATGATACAAAAATTATATAAATATAAATATAAATATAAATATAAATATAAATATAAATATAAATATATAAATATAAAACAATTTTATAATATAACTTAATTTTTTTTTTTTAAAATTAATAAATAAATAATATTTAAATATATAAATTATATTTTATAAAAAATATATATATATATATATATATATTTATATAAATACATGAAAATGATCCTGGTACATAAGCAATTCCTAAATCTGTTTTTCTTGTATTTAACATTTCCTTAGTGGTTATAATATCTCTACCAGACATAGAAGGTGGACTACAAAATATAAGACCTTCAACACTTGGATTATTTTTTTGTTCTTCCATATCACATTCTATAGGACTTAAATCAATATATTTATAATATTCATTATTATATTTTTTAGTTTTATTTAACCAGCTATAAATTTCTTCATACTGTTCACCTTTATTTACAATACTACACCATTTACCATAATGATTGGGCTTTTTAATTATTTCCATTAATGGTATAACAATTTCATTAAGAGCTTGAATGGTACTCATTAAATTTCTCTCATTCGAACAATAACCACAAGTTTCAGTAGATGTATTTCCAATAGATGATATAGTAGGAACCCCATAATTTCTTAATATAGCACTAAAAAATTTCATTTCTTCGTCATAAAGACCAAAAAATTTAAATGGATCACCTGCTATATTATTAGTTTCAAAATAATTATCTATAGCTTTTACATCCTCTACTAAATCATTCCAAGACCAATTACGATCACCAAGAGGTGGAGGATATGGACGACCTATATGATCATAAGTACTAATATTAAAATATAAAATACGCATATCTGTA
>MCFG01000034.1:0-25000 GCA_002104895.1 Anaeromyces robustus
AAATATTTACCCATCCCAGTGACAAATTAAGTATTCAATAGCCATACTAATATTATTAATAAAAGAATTATAATAATTAAAAAAAAAATATAAATATAAATATATAATATTTATATTTATTTATATACTTATTATTTTTTTTATATTATTTTATAAACTTACTATTTAAGGAACATATCAACATCAAATTGTTTTTCAATTTCTGCTAAAGAAGCTGTTTCTGGTAAATTTTCAGCCCATCTTATTTTTATATTTAATTTTTAGTTTTTATAAATAATTAATTATTAATTATTATAAATTATAAATAAATATTATTAATATTATTAATGATATGAAATTTTATATATATTATATTATTTATTAATTTTAAAAAAATCAAAAAAAAAAAAATAATAAATATTTTTTCTTCTTTTTTTTTACTTACTCAATCATATTTAATATATCTTGATTTATATTTTGATTAGTAGAAGATGGAACAATATTTTCATAAAGATCTTCAACGGTATTACCTTCAAAATCACGATATAAATAGGCTGGATATAATTCACTTGAAACTCCCTTATATAAAGAACCAAAGTTTACTTTATCCCCAATTTTTTCTGGTTTAAAGAATCTTTTAACAAATTTCTTTTTATACATATCGGATAATTCATATAAACCATAAGATTTATTATTAATATATAAACGACATGGAGAACTTTGAGTAATTGGTAAACCTAAAGATTCAGCAATATCAGCAGCAAGTTTATTTTTAATATAAGTTTCATCATAACGTAAACTACGAAGTTTAAATTCTTTACGATTATAAATTTCTGAATTATTTTTATCAGCTTCATTACCAGAAAGATCAATTTTATAGGGTTTCTTTTCTTGATTTTTAGAACCTTGACCAGAAAGACTAAGTGTTACATTAGTAAAATGACGTTTTTCATATGGACTAATTTTTTTTTTGTAAATTATAAAATTATAATAATATTTATAATTTAAAATAGATGATAATAAAATTAAAAATAAAAAAAAGGTTATTAAATTATAAAAAAAAATTATTATATAAAAATATATATAATATATTTATATGTAAAGATATATTAATTTTTTTATTAAATATATATATTATATATTTATATGTAAATATATATTAATTTTTTTTTCTTTTTCTTTTTTTTTTTTATTTTTTTTAAAAAAAAAAAAACTTACGTGTAAAAATCAAATTCAACCACATATTCAGCTTCTTTATCCTTTGAAGTAATTAATTTATTATAAGAAGTAGAATTCATTTGAATATTAATAACTGGAACTTCACCTTCTTGGAAAAGAAGGGAATATTTATCATAACCTTCAAGAGGTGGATAAAGTCTTGGTAAAGTTTGTAAAAGACTATCTCCTGTAGTATATCTACGACCATATATTTCAATTAAAGTAGTAGTACTATCTTTATCCCAAGTTCTTGGATTTCCAAAGGATGAAAGTTCATTTTCTTTAGTACCAGTAATACCATAATAATATTGATTAGGTATACCTTCATAATCTATTTCATATAAAATACCATCAACTTGATTCATAGGTAATCCATTACCATCTATATATACAGTGACACCAGTACCTTGATAATCATTTGGTGCACAAATAACTCTAAATTTTACAGCAGCAAAAGCAGTATTAACAATAAAAGCTAATACTATATATATATTTATAATAATTATTAATTTATTAATTTATTAATTATTAATTATAAAATATTAATATTATTAAATATTTAATAATTTATTTATTTATTTATTTTTATTTTTTTTTTTTTTTGTGTTTTTGTGTAGTTGATTATTTGTTTGTTAAGTAATTTATTCAGATAATTTATTTTTTTTATTGGCCATTATTGGTTGATATTAACAAAAAAAAAATTTATTTTATTTTATTTTATTTTATTTTATTTATTATTAATTATTAAATAAATTATTAAATAAATTTATTAAATAAATTATTATATTATTATATTATATTAAAAATTAATTAATCGCCAAGAAAAATGTATACGTATAGTTTTAGTTTTTATAGAAATGTATGTACAAAAATATTTGTTTGTTTTGTTTGTTAGTTTATATTTTTTATTATAATTAAAATTGTTTTAAAAAATCATTATTTAAATTTTATAATAATAATAAATAAAATTATTATCATGTATATTTTTGTATATTTTTTGTGATTATTAAACCAAACACTAAATACATATTTATCCAGTTTGATAATTTATATTTTAAACTTAAATTACCATAATTTATATATATATATTTATATAAAAAAAAAAGAAATTACCTGTTGTTAAAAAAAGTAAAAATGATTTCATTTTATTATATTATTATTATTATTTTTAAATTAAAATTTGGATTTTTTGTTTTTTTTTTTGACGAATTAATAAATATTATTAAATTTAAAATTGAATTTTATATTTTATTATATACAAGTAAAAAAAAAAATAGTCTATATATAAAAAGGTATATCTATTGGTATATATAAAATAAATAAATTAATAATTAGCATATATATATTTAATATTATAAAAAAAATAAATATTTATTATTATTTATTATTATTTAATGAGTTGTTGCTATTATAAAAGTTGCTAATTTTTAATTTTTTTTTTTTTGGTTTCATTTTTTGGTTTTATTTTTTTTGAATACTAATATTTATGTATTTTTTTTTTGCTATTATTCCATACTGAAAATAAAAAAATATATTTATGTATAATTGTTTTATTTTTACTTTTTTTTTTATCATTTCATAGTGTAACTTTTATGTTTGCTTTTGTTTTTATTTTTTATTTTTTATTTTTTATTTTTATTTTCTATTTTTATTTTTATTTTGTTTTTAAAATTTTTTTTATTAGTTTACTATTATATCCTACTGAATTATGTTAATGTGTAACTTTTTATGTTTTTGTTTTTGTTTTTGTTTTTCTTATTATTTTATTAATTTATATTGATAATTATTTTGAAATTAAAATAATAATATGTAATTTTAATTATTTTTATATTTTTCGTTCATTTGTTTGTTTTCCCTTCGTTTTGATTTCTTTATACAATACTTATTTATTTATTCTTATTTTTATTTTCATTTTTATTTTTTTTTTCCTTAGTAAAATATTTATATATAAATTAATTTAAAGAAAAAAAATATTTACTTCAAACTAAATTTTATTTTGAATATAGAATTTAGAATAAATTATGCCTTTATAAATAATATACTCTATATATTATTATTTTATTAAATATAATATATATTATATACTTCTATTAAATTTATTTTATTTTTTTATTCTTTTAATGTTCTAATTTTGATTTCTATTTTTTTTTTTTTTAAAAAAAAGAGAATAAATTTTTATTTCATTAACTGTATTACTTTTTTTTTTTTTTTTTTTTTTTATTATTATTTATTATTTATTATTGTTATGATTTATATTATTTTTGTTTTTTTTTTTTTTTATTTATTATTTAACTTTATTATTATTAATTTTTTATATTGATAATATTAATATTAATAATTATAATTATAATATATTATATTATATTGTACTATATATATTATTTTATATATATATATTTTTATTATTTTAAATAATTTATTAAATAAATGATTTATTAATAAAATTATTGATTATTTGTTATTAAATAAATTAAATTCTTTACGGACTGGATGAAATGTAATACAAAGAAAAAAAAAATTTTTATAATTATTTTATTATATATTATTTTATATTTTATTATTATTTTATTAAATTTAAAATAAAATCAAATTTATTATTATTATTATTTTTATATATTAAATTGATTCATATATATCAATAAATAAATAAATAAAAAAATAAAATAAAATTTAAATAAATTTTATAATATTTAATGAATGAATAGATTAAATATCTTTTAATTAAACATTTAAATATTTTAAACATTTATCATTAAATTAAATCCAAAAATTAAAAAAAAAAATTTTGATCAATATTATTGGAACATTTAATGAATAAAAAATTAAAAAAGAAAAGAAAAAAAAAAAGTTTAAATATTGGAATATTTTATTTATATATAATAAATATAATAATAATAATAAATATAATATAAATATAATAATAATAATAAGTAATAACAATATGATATGACAAAAATTATTCAAATAAAAATCTTTATTATTATTAAATTAAATTTTTTTTTTTAATTATCATATTATCATAATTAATTAATAAAATAAAAAAATATATATAATATATAATATATAATATATAATAATATATAATATAATATTTATAACATATATTATATTTATATAGAAATATTTTATATTATTAAAATAATTATAAATATATTATAGAATATTACAGTATTAAAATTGTATTACAAATTCATGATATGTAAAAAATATTAATATATATTATATTAATTTTTATATTAATTTTTATATTAAATTTATCAAACGGAAAAAATATAAAATATAAAGTAAATAAATAAATAAATAAATAAATAAATAAATAAATAAATAAATAAATAAATAAATAAATCAATAAATCAATAAATAAATAATTAAATGAATAAATTAAATATTTAATAGATTTTAATTTATTTTTCTTACCGTTTTTTCTTACAATTTATATTATTTTTTATATTGTTTTATTATTATATTTATTTATTATATAATTATTTACGTAATTATTTATATTTATTTAAATTAGTTTTGAATTATGTATCATTTTTATTTAATAATTATATAATAATGATGATAATTAATTATTATTTGTTATTTATTATTTATTTTTTTTAACAATCTTTAATCTTTATAATTATTTTCTGATACTTCAATTTAATGAAAATAAAATGATAATATAAAATATGAAATTAAAACATTTTATGTACACAAATAATAAATAAATAAAAAATAAAAAATAAATAAATAATAATAAATAATAATTAATAATAAATAATACATAATAAATAATAAATAAATAAATAATACATAATAAATAATAAATAATTTAAATAATAAATAATTTAAATAATAATTAAGCAAAAAAAAAAAAATAATAATAATGGTAAATTAACAGATTACTTAAAAAGTAAATTTTTTAAAAAAAGTTATATTAAAATCTAACGGTAACTTTTTTTTTTTTTTTTAAAAAAAAAATTTTAAAAATGGAATCGTAAAATATTTATGTACATATCATACTTAACGTATACATACAATTCTTTTTTATTTTTAAAAATAAATTATTAATTATTATTAATATTAATATTAATATTAATAATATAGATTTATATTGATAAAATTATGATAGAATTAATGGATTATATTTAACAATTTTAAAATAAAAAAAAAAAAAAAAAGAAATAAATTTTTATTTGTTACATTTATAATTATGTCCAATTAATATATATATTTATATATATTTATTTATATTTATTTTTTTTAAATATTTTAAATATTTTTATGAATTTTTTTAAATAATTGTTACACTTTATATTTATTATGTCATGTCATGTCACACATTTTGAAACTTTATTTAACCATCTCTTTCTTTCCATATAAATATAATATAACATATAATAATATATAATATATAATATATAATATATATGTATATATATATTTTTATTTGGTAAAAATTGTAGTAATTTTTTTTATTATATAATTTAAAAGATAAAAAAAATAAAAATTAAAAAGTTCAAAAAAAAAAAAAATATATTTATATTTATCTCTATTATTTTCTTACAAAAAAAAATATATATATATCATTCTTATGTAATTGTTACATTTATAATTAATTATATCCAATTTAATATTTTAAATATTTTAAATATTATTATTATGAATTTTATATTTTTATGAATTTTTTTTTTTATATAATAATATTTAGGTGTTAGGTTATGTCATGTCCATGTCACACACACGTTTTTTGTAACTTTTATTTATTTAACCATCTTTCACACACTCACACACCACACATTTATCTCTATTTTCCTAAAAAAAAATAGAGTAAAAAATATACATAATATACATAAAACTACACATAAAAAATATACATAAAACTACACATAAAAAATATACATAAAAAACTGTACTTTTTCTTTTTTCTTTTTCTTTTTTCTTTTTTCTTTTTTTTTTTTTCAGAGAAAAAAATAAAAAAATATTAAGTAAATATATAAATAAATTTTTTTTTTTTTTTAAATTAATTATTTATTTACTTAATTTTTTTTATTTTTTTTAATCTCCATTTTATTTATGCATGCTTATATTTATTTTGTTTTTTAAAAAAAAAAAAAATTAAAAAAATTTTTTTTTTTCATTATTATTAAATATATAAATATATTTATATTATAATTGTTATAATAGTTATAATATTTATGAAAAAAAGAAGAAGAAGAAGAAAAAAAAAAAAAAAAAAAAAAAAAAAAAAAAAGAAAAAGAAAAAAGGAAATTTTTTTCTTTCTTTCTTTACTTAACTTTTTTTTTTTTTTTTTTTTTCTTCAATCTATTTTGTTTCTATTAATAAAAATATTTTATTCATTCATTACATTATATTACTATATAAAAAAAACAAACTTTGTTTAGTAATAAAAAATAAATTATAAATTATAAATAATAAATAATAAATAAATAAATAAATAAAAATATATATATTTATTTATTTAGTTTTTATATTTTTTTTTTATCTTTATTTTCTATGTTTTATGTTTTTTTTTTTAATTTGTTTTATATATAATATTATTAAATATATATTATTATTTATATATATAGTTATAAGATAATATGATTTTATCACTATTATTATTTCATTAAATTGCTTTTTATATATATATATTTTTTTTTTCTTCTTTAATATATATTTAATAATAATTTTAACATAGGTAATGAATGAATTTAATTTATAAATATATAATATTGATGGGGATAAATGTTTTGTTTTGTTTTTGTTTTGTTTTTTTAATAATGTTTAAAAAGGATATTTATAAATAAATAGAATATTTATAAATATAATTGATATTAATAATAAATAATTATCATAAATTATAATAAATTAAAAAATTGGTTTTATTATATATGAATGATTGGGATGATAATGATTTAAAAAAAAAAAATAAAAAAATAATAAATAAATAAAAAAAATAAATCAATAATAAAAAAATTAAAAACTAAAAACTAAAAAAATAAAAAATAAAAATAAAATAAAAAAAAAAAAGAAATAAAAAAAAAAAATAAAAATAAAAAATAAAATAAAAAATTGATTATTTTGAATTTATCAATTCTTTCTATTTTTTTTTTATTTTTTTCATTTTTTTTTTATTTTTTTTTATTTTATTTTTTATTTTATTTTTTATTTATTTATTTATTATTATTATTTTCTTTCTATTATTTTTTCTATTATTTAATTTATTATTATTATTAATTTTTTTTTATCATTATCAAAAAATATTTAAATATATAAATATATTAAGTATATATATTATCGTGTATTTTTATATATATATATAGAGAATATTAATATTATTATTATTATTATATATTAATTCTTCATTTAATAATATTATTATGGTTCGTTTGTGTTTAAAAAATTTTTTTTTTTTTTATAATTTTAATTTTTTAATAGTTTTTATATTTTTTTTAATGATATCATTTTATAATTTTTTAAGGTTAATATTCTTATAATTTCATCATTAAAATTAATAAAGCAGCGATTATAGTAGTTATGAAGATAGATGGTTTGACCAATGGACTACCACTAAGATTATCACCGTCACCATCATTCTTGGATACTTTAGTAATCTTTTTACCAACTTCACCATATTCACCTTTTGGTTGGAATTGTGGAATACTTAAAAGTTGTTTTAAATCTTCAGACTTAAATTTAATAAAGGCCTTTAAATTATCATTTTCACTATTTTCATTATATTGTTCTTCAGTACTTTCTCTACTTGGTTCATCTTGATGACTACCATCAGAAGAATAGGTAGTATCAAAAGTATGGAAAGCAAAAGTATCCATATCCCAATACATATCATCTTTTAAAAATTCATGGAAGTATTCAATTCTATCATTTAAAGCTTGAAGGTTAAATAATTTTTCAATAACTTCTTTAAGAAGACTATCCCACATTGGTCTAATTTCTGGATGTTGAATAATCTTTTTGTAAAGTAATGGTTCTCTTCTTGGATCAGATCCATAAGTTTTTTGTTTTTCACCATTACCACGATCTTGAACATGAGCAATATAGTTATCAATTAAACCTTCCTTAGCTCTACACCATTTACCAACAGCTAAATCAAAGTCATAAGTAATCATATGGTATTTTCCATTGTTTGGTTCAACGTAAATGTAAAAGTTGTTACCATTACCAAGATAACCATCCCAATGACAATTAAGATATTCTAAAATCATACTCTTTAAGAACATTTCAATATCAAACTTCTTTTCAATTTCAGCTTTTGGAGTAGCTTCAGTTAAACCTTCAGCCCAAGCAATCATACCTTTAATATCTTGATGTGGATCGTAACCAGCAGTTGGAGCAATGACACTATCATAAATATCAACAATTTCAGCATTTGGATCACTTGAACCTGGGAAATCACTATATAAGAAAGCTGGGAATTTACCAGAACTACCTTTGTAGAATGAACCATAAACATATTGGTCACCCTTCTTTTCTACATTAAAGAATCTTCTTACAAACTTCTTTTTGTACATATCAGAAATTTCATATAAACCATAAGATTTACCATTAATATATAATCTACAGAAACCAGATTGAGTAACTGGTAAACCTAAAGATTCAGCTAAATCAGTTACAAGTTTGTTTTTAATATAAGATTCATCAAAACGTAAACTACGAAGTTTAAATTCTTTACGATTATAGATTTCAGAATTCTTTTTATCAGATTCATTAGGAGATAAATCAATCTTGAATGGCTTTTTATCTAATTCCATAGTACCTTGACCTGAAAGACCGATGGTGGCATTAGTGAAATGACGTTTTTCATATGGACTATATTAGGACGAAATAAAAAAAAAAGAAGAAGTGAAAAAAAAATAAACAAAGAAGAAATAAATAATAAATAATAAATTTAAAAAGAAAATAAAATAAAAAAAAAATAAATGTAAATATAAATATTTTATTATTAATAAAGGGTTAGTTATATAATGTTTACTTATTATTATTATTATTATTATTAATTATTTATAATTATAATTATTATTTTTTTTATTCATTTTTTTATGTATATATTATATATTTACCTGTAGTAATCAAATTCCATGATAAACTTGTCATCCTTACTTTCAGTAGAAACTAATTGTTCATAGACGGTACTGTTCATAGTAATGTGAATGACTGGAATTTCACCTTCTTGGAATAATTTTGAAAATTTTTCATAACCATCAAGAGGTGGGAAAATTCTTGGAATAGTTTTAATAAGTTCATCACCAACAGTGTATCTACGTCCAAAGACTTCATATAAAGTAGAATCATTTCCTGAAGTCCAAGTTCTTTGTTTACCATTAAATAAAATATTTTCACTCATAGTTTGATTTCCAGCCATTTCATAATAATATTGGTTTGGAGTACCTTGATAATCTAATTCATATAAAATATCATTTGGTTGGGCAGTCATTGGATGGGAAGTACCATCAATGACAACATTAATACCTGTACCTCCATATTCGTTTGGAGTACCAATAACCTTAAATTTTACGGCATTACAAGTATTAATAGTATGTATTAATACTATTTTAATTTAGCATATATATTATTATTATTATTTTTTTAAAAGATATGAAAATATTTGATAATATATATAATATCAATAATAATTTTTACATTAGTTTGATATATTTTTTTAAATAAATAAATAAATAAACAAACGAATAAATAAATATAAATAAATAAATTATTTATTTATAAAATATTTTTAAAAATTTACCTAAAGCGAGTGATAATAAATAGCAATTCATTGATATTTTTAATATTATTATATTTTATATTAATTTTTCCTGTTTTATGATTTTCTTTTATTTATTTTTATTATTTTTATCTTATTCGTTTTTTTATTTATACTTTATTCTTTTATTTTATTATATTTAATATTTTTTATTAATAAATTATTTTATTATATATATTTATATTTATATTTATAATATTTTGAAATAAATTAAATAGCAAATATTCTATAAATATTTATATAAATTAATAAAAATTAGTATATCGTGTATATTTTTATTCTTCCAAATTCATTATATATAATATAAATTTAGTTTAAAATCTTACATTTAAAATGCTTATGTATATTGTTTATTTTTTACACTAATAATAAGAATCAAAGAATTTTCAAGTATTCTAACAATTCTTTATTATTTTATATCTATATATACAAAAGTTTTTTTTTTTTTTAAAGAAAAAATTTTTATTTTTATCAACTAAAAATTTTTTTCTTCAAAATAAATTTATATTTATATATTTTAATTATCTATTTAAAATTATAAAGCTTTTATTTTATTATTATTTTTTTTTTATTTTGTTTTTTTATTTTAAAAAAAAAAAAAAAAAAAAGAAAAAAGAAGAATTTTCAGTTTTATTTATATATATATAATAAATTTTATCATTAAAAATTCTTTATTTATTATTTATTTATTTATTTATTTATTTATATATTTATATATTTAATAATTTAATATTTATATTAATCAATAGCTAATAGAAAATTCAACTTCAAATAAATTTTTTTAGGTAATACTAATATATGAATAACAATGAATAACAAAAAAAAGAAAAAAAAATTTTATTTCATATTATTTCATATTATTTAATATTATTTAATATATTTAATATATTTAATTATTTACATTATTAATATATGCATACAATATAATTTTCAAATTTTCACGAACCGAAAACATTTTTTTTTAATAAAAACAGACCACATAAAAATCTAATTATTATGGAATATTATTTAGAATATATAATTGAGTGGTAATTAAATAGGATAAGTAAATTACAAATAAATTATAATTATAATTGTAATTGTAATTGTAATTATTATAATAATTATTAATTATTAATTATTAATATTTATTTATTTATTTATATATTATTATTTATTATTTATTATCTGTTATTAACTATTTATTATTATTTATTATCTGTTATTATTAACTATTTATTATTATTTAACTATTATCTATTATTAACTATTATTATAATTATTATTAATTATTAATTATTAATTGTTATTATTATTATTATTATAATAACATTATTAATTATAAATAATTATTATTATAGGTATAATATTAAATATATTAAATCGTATTAAATAGTATTAAATAGTATTAAAATTAGTTGACACAACATAATTAACTATTATTAATTACTATTATATTATTATTATTATTATTATTATTATTATAACAATTATACAATTATAAAACTTGAAATATCTCTATATATAATGTTTAATAAAATTATTAATAATAATTATTAATAATTAAAATAATTAATTATATTATATATTATATTATATATTACATTATATTATATTATATTATCTTTAATAATTCAATATTAAAATCTTTTAATAAAGCATTTTTTTTATAACATTTCTTTTATCTTTTTAATAATTATAATTTTTAAGGTTTATAATAAAATAATAATCAAGTAGATTAATCCAATAAAATTCATTAATTTTAATAAAAATATTTATATTGAAACATTAATTATATTCTAATATATGCAAAAAATATTAATATAAAAAAGTTTAAACTTAAATGTATCATAGATAATAATTTGTATAATTTGTTTATTATTAAATTTAATTAATTTTTTCCTAATTGTAATATATTATAAATATATAATATATAATAAAACATAATAGTATAATTGTAATAAATATTAATAACTAATTCAATATAATTAATAAATAATCTGTTAAGAACTTAAATAAATATAAAATTATAAAATATGTTAATGTTTTGATTAGTTAATTGATTAATATATTATAATTAATTGTAATATATTATAGTAATATATAATTTTGTCTAGAGTTTAGTGCTTTGAAATAATTATTAATTCAAAGTGGAATATTTAATTTTTTTTTCTATTCTTTATTTTTATTAAAAATATTTAATAATATTAAATATTAATTTTTTTTTCTTATTATTATTATTATTTATTATTATTATTATTATTATTATTATTATTATTATTATTATTATTTATTATTATTTATTATTTATTATTTATTATTTATTATTATTATAAATGTCAATTAATAAAAATTAATAAAAGAATATCAAAAAATTTTTTTTAATTTTTTTTCATATTCTTATTTAATATTCTTTTTTAATCTTTTTATTTATTTTCAAAATTTCATTATAATACTATTATTATTTATTATTTATTATTCAGTATTATTATTTATTTATTATGGGTAAAACTATTTACTATTATAGTTATTATTAGAATTATGAAATTTTAATATTCGTTTAATTATTATTTAATATTCGTTTAGGATATTATCAATAATACCATGATACTTTAATATTCTTATTATATTATAATCATTAGTATTATTTATAACAAAATAGTTTCTAATTATTTTTTGGAGTTTTCTACAATTATAAATAATAGTTTATAAAATAAATTATATAAAACATTTATTATTTCTATTTATTATTTCTATTTATTATTAATATTATTGTTGATACTCTTGTATTTTGGTATTTTTAATAAAATAAAATAATAATCAAAAAATGTTTATTATTAAACAAGTTAAAGGATTTTATTTATTTATATAATATTTATTTATTTATATAATATTTATTTATTTATATAATATTTATTTATTTATATAATATTTATTTATTTATATAATATTTATTTATTTATATAATATTTATTCATTTATTTATTTATATAATATGTATGTAATTATTATTCCCATTTTGTTATTTATTAATAATTTCATAATTTATTAAAAATTTCAAATTATTATATATTACAATGCATTATAATAAATACAAACATTTTATATTATTTTTATTATTTTTGTTTTTGTTTTTTCTTTTTTTTTTTTTTTTTTCTTTTTTTTTTCATTCTTCATTTATGGTCATATTTTTATTTATTTATTTATTTATTTATAATTATTAAATAATAATTTATTAGGAATATTAAAAATCAATAAAAAATAAAAAAAAAATAGCATAAATTTACTATTTTCTATTTTATCTAATTATTATTGTTTAAATTTTTAATTTAGAAATCAAAAAAATTTTTTTATCTTTTCTTATTTTCTTATTTCTTTTATCATTTATATTAGTTATTATTAATAATAATAATTATAATAATTATAAGATAAAGATAGTATTTTATTTTATTTCAATTCATTTTAATTATTATTCGTATTAACTATTATTATTATTATTATTATTATTATATTTTTATTATTATTTTTATTTTTTAATACTATTAATTAATTGTAAAGAGAAATTTCAAAATTCCTTCTTTCTATTCATTTATCTTAATATATATAAAAAAGTTTATAATTATAAAAAAAAGGAAAAAGCCGCTTTTTTTAATATTATGTTTTATATTAATATAATATATTTACATTATATTCTAATATATTGTTATATTTATAATTTTAAATTTTAAATTTTAAAAAAATAACAGAAATAAAATTAAAAAAATTTTTTTTATCTTATGATTAAATTAAATCATGATTTTTTTCTTTCTTTATTATTATTAATATTATTATCTTCAATTCTAAACTATTCAATTTAATTTATTATATATTTTAATATATATTTATAATATAATAGATTATAGTTATAGTTATAATTTCAACTTTTTTTATTTTAAATTATGCATTTTTATTGGATAATTTTTATTTTGTACGACCTAAAAATTTTTACAAAAATTATTTTTGAAAATACATAAAATAAAATAAAAAACAAAATTAAAGTAAAAAAAAAGTTTTTCTTAGAAACGGCCTTTTTTTTATTTTTTATTTTTTTTTTTTTCCCTTGTGATTATTTATGATATAAGAATGAGGAGATTTAATTATTATTAAATAATTTATTATTTTTTTTGAATCTTGGCTTTACTTACTTTATTATAAATTTATTCATTTATTAATTTATTCATTTATTTATTTATCTATTTATTTATCTATTTATTTATTATCTATTTATTAATTAATAAAAATAAATAAACGAATAAATAAATATAAAGTAAATAAATTAAAAGTAATAAAAAAATTTTTCCATTTATCAAAAATTGTTTTTTTTTTTTTTTTTTTTTTTATTTCCTTTTTTTTATACATTATTATTATTATTTATAAATATTTATAATGTAATTTATATACAATAATTATATTATAAATATTTTTTTAATCGATTACATTTCTCCCATTAAAATACAATACCTAAAAAAAAACATACTAAGTATTAAATATTAAATATTTTTTTATAGTATTATTTTATTATTATTTTTTTATTATTTATTATTATTTATTATTATTTATTATTATTTAATATCTATTTATACAAAAAAAATTTCAGAATTTAATTAAATGTTTTATTATATAATAAATAGTAACCAAAATTATTATTATGAATTATTATTATTTATGAATTACTATTATGAATTATAATAATAATAATAAAATTTATATTTATTTTTTATTTTTTGTTTAGATATAAAACATAAAAACCTGCAATTGTTGTAGGAAAATTAATTTTATAAATTCATAACATCAACATAAACATAATTAAAAGTTATTATTATTATTATTATTATTATGTAATAGTGTATTAGAAATTAATTTGGATTCAATTCAATTTTATTTACTTATACTATACTATATATATACTATACTATATTATACTATACTATATTTTACTTAGGTATTTAAATTATTTATACTATTTTATATTTCATTTATTCATTCATTTATTTTATTTATTTATATAATTATTTTTATTTATATATTTTATTTAATTTATAATATTAAAAAATCCAAATATAAATAAATGAATAATAAATAATAAATAAATAAATAAATAAATAAATAAATAAATAAATAAACTAAAGATTTTTTAAGATTTTTCTTTTTACTTTTATTTTTTTATTTTTCTTTTTGCTTTTATTTTTTTATTTTTTTATTTTTTGTTTTTGTTTTAGTTTTCGTTTTTTTGTGTATAAAAGTTGGAAGTTTAAATATATAAAAGTTTCAATGTTTCTGAAATTTTTTTATTTTAAAAATTTTATTTATAAAATGATTTTTCTTTTTATTCTATAATCGTAATTATATTTTTTAAATTTTATTTATTTATATATTTATTTATTTATTTAATATGTTGAATAATATTTTATTTATTTATTATTTATTTATTTATTTATTTATTTATTATTTATTTATTAATCATTCAGTTTTCAAAGATTAGAAAAAAAAATTATAATATATATAAGTTTGTATTGTATATTAAAATTCTATTGTATATATAAACTCTTAATATTATTATTTAAATTCTACTGTCTTTTTTTTTTTTATTAAATATAACAATTAATATAAAAAAAAATTAAACAAACAAACAAACAAACAACAACAACAACAAAAAAAAGTCTCTATATTAAATTATATCATTATTTAAACTTTACTGTCTACTGTTTTTTTTTATATTCAATATAACAATTAATATAAAAAAAGAAAATTAAACAAGCAAGCAAACAACAACAACAAAAAAAAATAGTCTCTATATTAAATTATTTCATATATTATAAATATATAAAAAAAAAGAGGTTTGTAATCTTTACTAAATAACATTATTTCTTCCTGGAAGTTATATCTATGATATTTATTATTAATACTTTTTTTGGTTATTAAAAAGAAGTATGATAAAATTTAAAATAAAACAAAATAAAATAAACTATGATAATGATATGTATCATTAATTAAGCATCTGAAGAGTAAAATTTTAGTTGATTCCGAATAATTAACTAAAAATAAAAAGTAAAAAAAAAAAAAAAAAAAGCATCCATATATTTAAATGATATTACTATGTATATGTATTATATGTATATATTATATATTAGATTAGTGGAAAATAGATATTAAAATCATATTAAATAGTTAATATGTATATAATTTTTTTTTAATTTGGTGGTATTTATCTATTTTCTACTCAAAAAAAAAAAAAAAAAAGGATTTTTTTTTTAGCTAAAAAGTTTTCAGTTTATAAGTATTACTACTAATTATTATTATTATTATTAATTATTATTATACGTTTCTCATTGAAAAATAAGAACCATAAAAAAATAAAAATTAGAATTTAATAAAAATTTTATTATTAATATTAATATTATTATTCTGATATATAAAAAAGATGATGGTATTTAATTAATAAATAAATTAACGATTATATATGATTGGAATAAAAATAAGATTATTAAAGTTTTAAAAGATGTTTCTTTTTGAAATAGATTTATTCCTATCGTTAGGATTAAATATAAACTAAAAAAAAAAAAATAAATAAAAAATAAATAAATCAAAATGGACATAATAAATAAAAAAATAATAAATTTAATATATTTATATATATACATATGTGCTTTTATATATATATTTATATATATCATTCATTATTTTAAATGTATATTTAGCCTAATCTTTAATATATGTATTTAAAATATGATTATATATATATATATTGATTTGAATGAAATTTTAGTAAATATTCTATAATATATGTACGTATTATATATATATAATTAGATTGATAAATAGATATAAAGTAATAAAACTAAATTTTGGTATAGTAAATATATATATAATATAGTTATGTTATGTATTATTATTATTTAAACAAATAGTTTGGTTATATATTAATATATTAAAAAAAAATTAAAATAAAATAAAGTAAAATAAACAATTAAAATATAATTTAAACAATAAAATTTTAATAGATTGTTTTTATAAGGTATAGTCTATGTTACTATAATATTAAATCATTATATACCAAAGTTATTTAATCATTTATAAGCAATATTTGACCTGTAATAATATTAATTTCATTTTTTTTATGTAAACTTAATTATTATAAAAAATTAATATTTATTAATATTTATTAATATTTATTATACAATTTTTATTTTTTATTTTTATTTCTTATTTTATTTTATTTTTTTTTGGAATATTTGTTGTTTTAATTGATAAATCGATTTATATATTATTGTTATTTAATAATCATAATCATAATAATAATAATAATAATAATAATAATAATAATAATAATAATAATAATAATAATAATAATATAGAATTTTGTTGTATTAATAATCAATAATAATTTAATCTATAATTATTAATATTGTTTAATATTAAATTTATTTTATTTTTATCTTAATCTATTTAGATAATAGAAATTCTTATTTATAAGATATTAAATTAAAAAATTAATTATTTTTAAAATATTTCATTTTAAAATTTTTAATTTATTTCGATAAAATTTATTAATAAAATTTTTCCCTTTTAAATTGATGTAACATTAAATAGATTAAAAAAAAAAAAGAAAAATAGATAAAACTTTTTTATCAATAGAATATTAGATTCTTATTTAAGAGTGCCTTTCAAATAATTTATTCCATTTTTTTATATACAATAAATTATTACTATTATTATTACTATTATTATTTATTTTTATGTGTGTATTTATATTTTGAAATAGTGATTCTAAAAAAAAAAAAAATTAATTGAAAAATTTGATAATGTTGTTAATGATCTTGAGCCAGAGTTTTATCAATAAAGGCTAATTTTAGAGCAATGAAAAAGCTTAGTTAAAAAATTGAATACAAAAAATCAATCATAACTAATTAAATATAAGTTATGATTAATTTTATGTCTTCAATTTTTCATTATTAAGATTAGATGGAATTAAATTATTCTATTATTTTTTTATTAATAATTTATTTTTGTTTTTATTTTATTTTTTTTTTTTTTTTTAGTCTAAATTCTTTAAATATATGTTTTAAGTATCATTTAAATATAAATATTATATAAATATTATATAAATATTATTGAATATAATAAAAATTGTTTTTTTTTTTTTTTTTTTTTTTCAAAATCAAAAATTGTCATATTTCAAAAATTTCAAAATATATATATATATATATAATTTCAATTGATTTTCTATAATATATTTTTAAAAATTTTAAATCCAAAGTGTTAATATTTGAAGAAATATTTCCTTTACTGAAAAAAAAAAAATTTCCAAGGCGATTATCAATACCATACCATAAAATAATATAATAAATATAAATTAAAATAGGATTTATAAAATTAAAATATAGTTAAAAATAATGAATAAATAATCTATTATTAAAATTGTGAAAAGTGTATATATAAAATTAAAATAAAAATAAGAATAAGAATAAAAATAAAAATAAAAATAAAAATAAAATATAGTTAATTTTCATATTATATATTATATTATTATTTAAATATATATATATAGTTTTTTATTTAATGAAATCATAATTAAATAAATAAATAAACTATTTAATAAATTTTATTATTTTTTTTTTTAAGTATTATTATTATTATAAATACTTAATGATAATTACAATTATTCTGAATAATTTTTTTTTAATTTAATTCCTTTATTTTTTTTAATAATAGAATAGCAAAAAACAGAAAAAAAACAAAAAAAAAAAAAAAACAAAAAAAAAAAAAAAAAGAATTAACAAAAAAAAAAAAAAAAAAATTAATTTTATAAATAATAAATATAAAAAAAACTATTATTAAAGTTTTGCATTCTTAATTTTTTTTTAATTATTTATTATTTAAACATTTATTTTTTTAATTATTTATTATTTATTTTTTTTTGTTTTTTATTTTATTTTTATTTTATATTTTTTATTATTTTTTTTTATCTTTTTATTTTATTTTTATTTTTTTATTTTTTCATTATTTTTTAATTAATTATTTTTTTTATTTGTTTTTATTTTATTTTATTTTATTTTATTTTTTATTTTTTCATTATTTTTTAATTATTTTTTTTTATTTGTTTTTATTTGTTTTTATTTATTTTTATTTTAATCTATTTCTTTTTTTTCTTTCTTGAGTTTATTTTAATTTTTTTAAACTGGAAGAAGAAAAAGAAATGAAATGATATAAAAAAAATTAAAAAAATGAAAAAAATTAAAAAAAAAAAATTATATATAAAAAAAAAGAAATATTTAAATTAAAAAAAAAAGAAATATTTAATATATATATATATTTCTTTTTTCTTTTTTTTTTTTTTCTTTCTTTCTTTTTTTCTTTTAATTTTTTTACATTTATAAAATATCTATATAATATAATATGATAATTATTTTTTTTTTTAGTTTAAAGAAAATATATATATTGTCTATATATTATAATTATAGGTTATACTATTTTATATTTATATTATATATATTTATATATAAATTTTCTATTTTTTATTATTATTATTATAATTATCATCATTATATTATTATTATTATTATTATTATTATTAATATGTATTTACATATTATTATTATTATCATTAATATGTATTTACGTAATTATTATTAGTATCATTAGTATGGAGTTACGTTTTTGTATTATTATTATTATATATATATATATATATAAATATATATATTTACTTTTTTTTTTTTTTATTAAAACTATTTTATTTATTGATTATTCATCATTATGGATTTATTATTGGATTTTTTTTATATATTACGGGGTTTAATTAATTCTGTTATTTATTTATTTATTGAATTAAATTGAATTAATTATTGGTTATTTCTATTATTATTATTTAATGATTTTTTTTTTTTAAAGAAATTTTTTTTTTTTTTTTATTTTAAAATTTTATTTAAAATATCATTAAAATAATTAAAATGCTGATAATGGTAGTTATTAATAAAGAAGAAAATGATGATTTATTTATTCTAATTGAACTACCGCTTGCAGTAGTTTTATCAGAATTATTATTATTATCATCATTTTTAGCTTTTCCTATGGTCATTAATTTTCCTCCTACTTCTCCAAATTCCCCTTTGGATTGTAATTGAATATTAAATATTTGTGCTATATTTTCTGATTTATATTTAATAAAGGATTTTAAATTTTCAGTATCAGTATCTAATTCATTATATTGAGCATCCGTCTTAGCTTTATTAGGTAATTCTTGTTCACGATCTTTCTTATTAAAATATTTAGTATCAAAAGTATTGAAAGCATAATTATCAATATCCCAATACATATCATCTCTTAAAAATTCATAAAAATAATCAATTCTTGGTCCTAAAGCATTAAGATTAAATAAATTTTGTACGATATCTTTAAGTAATTGATCGAATTTTGGTCTTATTTCTGGATGATTTATAATTTGTGTATAAAGGAAAGGATCTCTTTTTTTAGTTTCTGAACCATATGTTGGTGGAGGTTCACTAGGATCGTCCAATACATGAAGTATATAATCATCAATTGTTCCCTTATTTTAGAGTAAATAATAATTAAATTAAAAAAAATTTTTTTAATATATAAATATAAATATAAAAATATAAAAAAATAAATATAAAAAAATAAATATAAAAATATAAATATAAAAAAATAAAAATAAATATAAATATAAATATAAATAAAAATATAAAAATATAAAAAATTTAAATATAAAAATATAAATATAAAACTTTAAAAAAAAAAAAAAAGGTATATGTAAATTAATTATCCATTAAAAAAAAAAAAAAATAAAAATTTACCTCTTTAGCAAAACACCATTTACCAAAAGTTAAATCAAAATCATAAGAAAAGAAATAATATTTTTCATTATTTGGTTTTACATATATAAAGAAATTATTACCATTTCCAAGATAACTATTTTTTTTTTTTAAAAATTAAAATTATTAAAAATTAATATTTTTATTTAACCTATTATTTTATTATTATTATTATTATTATTATTATTATATATATATATATATATTTATATTATTTTTTTTTTACCCATCCGAATGACAAATTAAATATTCTATAATCATGCTATATTAAAAAAAAAAAAAAAAAAAAAATTAAAATTAAATATTTTAATATTTTAGAATAATATATTATTTGATAGAAGATATATTTTTAATTTTTTTAAATAATAATATAATATATAATTTTTTTTAAATTACTTACTATTTTAAAAACATATCGACATCAAATTGTTTTTCAATTTCAGCTAATGGTGTTGTTGGTGTTATGGTATAAACCCAACTATTTATTTATAGTTTCATAAATTATATATATATATATATACAAAGAATAGAATAAAAAAAATAAAAAATTATTATTATTATTATTATTATTATTATTATTATTATTATTATGTAATTAGTTATATTATTGCTTCAATACATTATTATATAATGAGATAATATTTTTATTTTTATTATTATTATTAATATTTATATATATATCTATATAATTTATATTATACTAACTCTATCACAGTTTTAATATCTTTATATAAATCATCTCCATTAGTTGGTGCAATTTCACTATTATAAAGACGAGCAATATCTTAATCAAATGTTTGTTTAGAACCAGGAAAATCTTTATATAAATAAGCTGGGAAGTTACCTGAATTACCCTAATTTTTTTTTTTTTTTAATATTTATTATTATTATTATTATTATATATTATATTTTAATGATAATTATTATATTTATTATTATTATTTTATTATATTGTTTATATCATGATTTATAATTATATATAAATTATATATTTCATTATTAACTATTTTAAATATTTAAAAATATATCCTATTTTTTTAATTTTTATTTAATTAAATTATTTTTTTTATTCCATAATTTTTCTATTTATTTATATTTATATTTATATTTATATTTATATTTATATTTATATTTACTTTATATAATGAACCATAAATTGTTTCATCTCCATTATGATCAGGATTAAAGAATCTTCTAATAAATTTCTTTTTATACATATCGGTTAATTCATATAAACCATAAGATTTACCATTAATATATAATCTACAAAAAGAAGCTTGAGTAATGGGTAAACCTAATGATTCTGCTATATCGGATGCTAATTTATTTTTAATATAGGATTCATCATAACGTAAACTACGAAGTTTAAATTCTTTACGATTGAAAATTTCAGTATTAGATTTATCAGCATCACCTTCTGATAAATCAATTTTATATGGTTTTTTATCCATTTCTCTTGAACCTTGACCTGAAAGACCGAATGTAACATTAGTAAAATGATATTTTTCATATGGACTGTATATATATATATGTGTATATATTATAATATATGAATTTATATTTATATAAATAATATTATAATATATAATGATTATTATTAATTTATATAATTTTTATATTTAATGACAATAATAACAAAAAAAAAAATTAAAAATTAAAAATATAAATAAATATAAAATTAATCTATTTTAGTTTAATAATATAATATAATAATAATTAAATATTTAGATAATCATTACGTATATAAATCAAATTCAACGATATATTTTTGCAAATTTATCAATAGTGGGTTTTGCTTGACCAGGGTAAGCAACACTATCTGTAGTACTTGTTAATAAATCATATTGAGTGGCATTCATTTTAACATGAAATACTGGAATTTCACCTTCTTGAAATAATTGGGAATATTTATCATATCCTTCAAGAGGTTTAAAAAGTCTTGGAATAGTTTTAATTTTATCATCAGCAATAGTATTTCTACGTCCATAAACTTCACATAAAGTAGTGGTACTTTGTGGATCCCATGCTCTTTGAACTATTTTTTAGAGTAGAAAAATCGTAAATTCTATGAATTCTATGTTCTATTTTTTTTTCATATTAATTAATTAATATTTTAAAAAAATAATAATTAATTCAAATTTATAAATTAAATATTTTTATAGTAAATTCTATGTTCGATTTTTTTTTTTTTTTTTAAAAATTATGTTTAATAATTATTAATAATTAATAATTAAAATTATTGAATTTAAATTATTATTTTAAATTATTTTCATGTTAAAACTTTATTTAATATAATTTTTTAAGATAAAAAAAATTAAAAAACAATATCTTTTTATAATATTTATATAATAGTTACTCCATTTAAATTAAAATTTTTATTTTGTATATTTTTTTAAATTAAAAATTTTATTTTGTAACCACTTTGTCAAAATATTTAAATTATATCAATTTTAAAAATAAAATAAAAAAATAAAAAAATAAAAAATAAATTTATAAATATGTATTATTTTATATATATTACTTTATATATATTATTTATATATATTATTTATATATATTAATTCATTCATTTTTATATATACAAAAGGTAAATCATTTATATAATTTATATTTATAATAAACAATGTAACAGTAGTTTTAAAATTTTATTATTTCAATTATTATCTTAATTAAATTAATATATTTATGACTCTTTTTTTTTTTTTTTTTTTTTTTTTTTATTTAGACAAAGGTTTAATCTTTATATAAAATAAAACAATTAATTTAAAAGTAACAAAACATACACGTGAAATATTAATTACATATATGCAAAGAATATATAAATATATAATACATGAAATGTAAAAAAAAATAAAAATAAATAAATAAATAAAAAAGTAAATATAGAAATAATAATAATAATAATAATAATTATTATTATTTATTTATAAATATTAATCAAATATTAAAAAAAAATATTAAATAAATAAAAAGGACGAAAAAAAAAAATTAAATTTCTAATTTCTATTATTCTCTATCATTCAATAATGATGATTCAATTTTAAATAGTTTAATCTTAATGTCATTCATAATTAATAAGTGAATAATTATTTTTTTTTTTTTAAAATTATCATACTTTATATTATTTAATACATTTTATTTTATTTTATTTTTTTTTATTATAAGCACACACAATTTGTACTTTATCTTTATTGAAAAAAACACAAAATAAAAAAAAAAAAACAATAATACTAATAAGAAAAAAAAAACTGGATAAACATTGTAAACATTGTAAACATTGTAAACATTGTAAATAATAATGAATAAATGAATAATACTTGGAGAGTATAAAAATCAATACATTAATTTATATTTTTTTATATATATTATTTATTGTATAGAATTAATAATTAAATATTTTATTTATATAATTATTTAATAATTTAATAATTAAAATACAAATACCAATGAAAAACTAACAAAAGTTATACTACACACCAGTTTTATTTTTATTTTTATTTTTTATTTTTATTTTTTATTTTTTATTGTTTATTTTTTATTTTTTTATTCTATGGTTAATTTTTCATTCATTTATTTTAATTTTTTTTTTTTATTTTTATTCTATTATTATATATAGGTATTAATTTTACTTATTTAAAATTTTAGTCTATTCTATTTTATTTTATTTTTGATGGATTTATTTACTTCTTTATTTATTTATTTATTTATTTATTTATTTGTTACATTTCTAAATAAATTATTATTATTTTATATATTGTTTTAATGAATTTATAATAAAACTTAAATTTTTAAAAAAAAAATTTAAAAAAAATATTTGGTTTAATAAATAAAGAAGATAATGTTTTAGTGTTTTAGTTATTGTAATGTGATATGATATATAATATATATAAATTTACCGCTAGCAGAAAATTTATTAATATTATTATTGAATTATTTTATGGATGAATTGTTGAATTATTATTGAATTATTATTGAATTATTATTGATTATTATTGAATTTTTTTTTTTTTTTTTTTTTTTTTATAATATAATTATTTTTAAATTTTGAGTTTAGAAAAATACTGATAAAATGGAAATAATAGTGATTAATAATAAAGTAGAAAATGATTTATTTATTCTAATTGGACTACTACTTGTAGTAGTTGTATCAGAATTATTCTTATCATTTTTAGCTTTTCCTAT
>MCFG01000034.1:30000-47500 GCA_002104895.1 Anaeromyces robustus
TGTTTTTTATTTATTTCTTTTTATTTTTTATTTTTTTTAATTTCTATATTGTAATAATAATATAATAATAAATGAATAAATAAATAAATATTTTATTTATTTACTTTTTTATTTATTTACTTTTTTTATTTACTTTTTTTTATTATTAAAGGTGTTAATGTAACATTAAAAATAAAAAAAAATTACTTCTAAAAATTTTATATGACTTTATATTATATTATATATTATAAATAAAATGTATTAAAAAAAAAAAAAATACAGAGTATGAAATTAATTATTAATAATAAAGTTTTTTTTTTTTTTTTTTAATGTTTTGGAAAAAGTATTCCGTTTTTTTTTTTTTTTAATTATTCAATATTTTATTGGTTAATCAGGGGTTTTATATTATTATATTATTAATTATTTATCATCATTAGAATATTCTATTATTTAATTTATCTTATGTATTTTTTTTTTATAAAGTAAAAATCAAGTGATTAAATTGGAATGAATCACAGGTCAGGTTAAATTTATGTAAAAAAAAATAATAAAATAAAAAAAAAAGTTTGGCTTTAGGTAATGTTCAATTTTTATTTTAATTTTATATTTCATATTTTAGGTAATGTTCAATTTTTATTTTAATTTTATATTTCATATAATATATATATATATAAATATACTTTTTAAAGCACACAATTTGTACATTATCTTTATTTTGAATTTAAATAATATATATTATCCAAATATTAGTCTTTTTTCTTTACTAATTTTTTTTTTAAACTAAAGCTTAAATATTAATAAAAAGAAAATAAAAAATTATACTTTAGACCTTTTATTTTATTTAATTATTTTTATATTTTTTAAGTAGTTAGTAAAATATCATCTCTAATTGGTTATGATTTATTATTCTGATTAAGGAATTAGAATATAAATAGATTATCTATTTAATATTATAATAAATATTTTATTTACCTTATAATTCCTTTATGTCATTTCCTGTATTATTATTACATTAATTAATTTACTTATTCATTACATTTATTACATTTTTATTTATGTAGGGTTATAATAAATATAAATGTTTCAAGCTTTTAGTTAGTTTAAATACTTTATTACAAATTAAAAGCTTGAAACATTTATTATAAGTTATAAAACATTAAACATTTTTTTTAATATTCTCCATAGGTTTTTTAAAAATATTATCAACAAATCTTTAATTATAATTAATATTATTATTACTTAATTATTATTACTCTATATTCATTTAATAGTTATTAAAAAAAAAAAACAAATGATTATTAAATTATAATTATATATAATGGATATATATATTGTTAAAGTTTTAAAGTATCTATAAAGTAGGGTTAAATAAATATTTAATTAAAAAGTCATGATTATCTTTTTTTTTTTTTTTTTTTGTTTAAAATTAATGTATAGATTGTAATAGATTAATGGTATATTATAGATTTTTAAAAGTTTATAGATTAAAAATTTCTATGTATTATTATTAAGTTACAAATAGAATAAATAGAATAAATAATTAAAATAAATAATTAAAATAATTAAAATAAATAAATAAATTAGAATACAATATGGTACTCATCTCTATCTCCCATACATACACCATAGGTGAACTTGTAGGGTGATGCTTTATGGTATATATCGATTCTACGTTATCGCTCCATCTATGTCGTTACATTTTTCTGAAGCATAATATACGTATACCTATATATTTCTACGTTAGACCCCGATTAATCTCTATATAGAATTAACCAGAGACTAAGTAGAAATGTAGAGTTCTGAGGTTGAGTAGGTAGGTAAATATATATATATATATAAGGGAAAGTCTTTTAGATATATATCATGATAGGAGAATGATACAATACACTTTTTAGGATAGAAAGTTTATATGCAATATGTATACATAAATACATTCTTTAAATATTAAATATTTTCTTTTTTTTTGTCCCAAAAGTCTTTTATGATTACGATTACGATTATGATTAAGATTACGATTACGATTACTATTACAATTACGATTATGATTACGATTACGATTACGATTACGATTAGGATTATAAATCATTTCAAAGGCATCCATCTCGAAATCCAGTTACCAATTAAGTATATTTGAATGACCCCCACTAATCATGCTTACCCCAATTGGGATTGTGTCCCATCCCATAAATAAGAATAAAAAAAAAAACAAAATATTATTTAAATTGCCAAAAAAAAAAATTTTATTATTATTATTATAAATATTAAAAAAACAAAAACAAAAACAAAAAAAACTTTCACATCTTCTAAATAAAAAAAAATATTTTTATTTTGAAAATGGTATTTTTATGACTTTATTGAATTTTAATAATAAAAAATATTTTATTTATTTATTTTCATAATTCTTTTTTGGTGAAAAAAAGAAAAAAAGAAGAAAAAAATTATAATAATAAAAAGTTTTAGAAATCGATTCAATTTTTCCTAAATGATCAACTTTTTTTTTTTTGGGTGTTAGTCATAATTACTAATATTCAATGAACAATGAATAATAAAAATAAATAAAAATGAATATTATAAATCCATTAACAACAACAAAAAAAAAAAAAAATTGTTTTAGGAAGAATTAATTAATTATAATTATAATTATAATTATAATTTAACTTTTTTTTTTATTTTATTTTTTATTATTTTTATTATAATTTATTGCATAACCTTTTGTGTTAATCACAATATTTTTTTTTGTACTCTCATTAATATATTTATATAAAATATATACATTATATTATATATTATATATATTACATATAATATATATTTAATTAATATATTTTTTTAAATTATTATTATATTACATTATATGATATTATATTATATTATATTATATAATGTATTATAAATAATTATATGATTAATTTATTATATATATTAATACTTATTATTTTTATGTTTTTATTTTTAATATTGTAATAATAATTAATCATTACTTTATTTAATTAAATCTGTTTTATATCTATTTTCTTGGCAAGAAAGTTAAAAATTAAAAAAAAATTAAAAAAAAAAATAAAGTTTAAATTCAATAAAAAAATAAAAAAATAAAAAAAAAAATATGAAAACATTTTTTTTGTATCAAATGTGTGTGGTCAATAAAAAAAAAAAAATATATATATATATATAATAATAATAATAATATTATTATTATATATATATATATTTTTTAATTTTTTTTAAATTTTAAAATTTTAAATTTTTTTTAAACACAATTTTCCACATGTTAATTTGCTTAGGAAAAATTATAAATAAATTTTAACAAAAAAAAAAATATATATATATATATATAATATATAATATATATATATTTTTTAATAACAAAAAACACTCTTTTATTTCGATTTTTTTTTCTATATTTTTTTCTATATTTTTTTCTATATTTTTTATTATTATTTATTATTTTTTTATTATTTGTATACATTAGTCTAATTTATTATTAATTTTTTTTTTGTTTAATTTATTTATTTATTTCTTTTTTATTTATTTTTTATTTTATTTTATTTTATTTTATTTTATTTTATATATACTATTATTTACTTGTATTACCTTTCTATTTATATATATAAATTGTTGGATACTGTAAAAAAAAAAAAAAAAAACAAAATTACTTTATCCATTTTAACTTATATCATTATTAAATAATTAAAATTATAATTATTATTTAATTATTAATTGTACTTATTATCATTATTTAATAATTATAATTATTGTTTAATTATTTATATTATAAGTACAATTTGTTTATTATTATTATTATTATTACTATTTTTTTTTTAGAAAAAAAAAAAAAAAAAAAGAAAAAAAAAAAAAATAAAGAAATGTATTAAATACTATTTTACTTTATTTTTTTTTCTTTTCCTTTTCTTTTCTTTTTTTATAAATAAAAAAAAATAGTAATTAACATTTATTAAATATATATATAAATAAATGTTCCTTATATATTTCTAATTATCTTTTTTTATTTTTATTTTTTTTATTATTTTTTATTTTTGATTTTAATGAAATTAAGCAATCATTAAAATTAATAAAATAGATAATGTTATAGTAAATAATAAGGAAGATTTCTTTGTGGTGATTTGATTACTACCACTACTACTGCTACCATTACCACTACCACTGTTGCCATCATTATCAGATTTATTATCATTTTTATCATCTTTACCAAGGGTAATTATTTTTCCTCCTACTTCACCAAAATCACCTTTGGATTGAAGTTGTGGAATATTTAAAAGTTGAGCTAAACTTTCAGATTTATATTTAATATAAGCACTTAAATTTTCTGGATCGGTTTGATCAATAAATTGAGCATCAGTGGTTAATCTAGTTGGATTTGCTTGACGACCACTACCAAAGTATTTAGTATCAAAAGTTTGGAAATCATAAGCATCAATATCCCAATACATATCATATTTTAAAAATTCATAAAGATAATTAATTCTTTCTCCTAATGCATTCATATTGAATAAGTTTTGAACAACATTTTTAAGTATATCATCAAATAATGGTCTAATTTGTGGATTTAATATAATTTTGTTATAAAGTATTGGATCTCTTTTTGGTTCTGGACCATAAGATGGTGGTTTTTCATCTTCATCAGGATCACAAACATGAAGTATATAATTTTCAATTAAACCCTATTAATAAATAACATATAATTAATTATATATATATATATTATATAATAATATTATAAAATTATAATATTAATATTAATATTTTAATATTTAATTTTAATAATTTTTTTTATTTTTTTTATTTTTTTATTTTTTTATTTTTTTTTTAATTTTTTTTTTTTTAAAATATATTAAAATAAAATAAAATATAAATATATAAAAATTAATATTAAATTAAAAAAAAAAAAACTTACTTCTTTAGCTTTACACCATTTTCCAAAAGTTAAATCAAAATCATAACTGAAAATATGATATTTTGTATTATTTGGATCTACATGTACAAAGTAGTTATTACCTTTGCCAAGAAAACTAATAAATGAAAAAAATTTTTTTTAAATATTTAATTAATATTATTTTATTCATTTATTATTATTATTATTATTATTATTTAATTTTTAAATTTTTTAATTATTGATTTATTTATTTACCCATCCCAGTGACATATTAAATATTCTAAAACGGAACTAATTATAAAAGTTAAAAAAAAAAAATTATTTTTTATTTTAATATATAATTTTATATACATATATTTGCATAAATATAATAAAAAATAATTATATTATATAATAAAACATACTTCTTTAAAAACATATCAAGATCTAATTGTTTTTCAATTTCTTCTTTTGTGGCAGTTGGTGATAAAGTATCAGCCCATCTATTTATTTATTTCATATTAAAAATTAAAATTAATCATATATATTAAATATTAATTAATAAAATTAATTAATAAAATTAATTAATTATTTATTTATTAATATATATTATTATATTATTATATATTATTATTATATATTAATATATAATTTTAATATATTAACATATATTATTATATATTATTATTATATATTAATATATAATTTTAATATATTAACATATATTATTATATATTATTGATTATTATTTTTTTTTTTAATCCTCATTTTTTAATAATTTTTTATTATTTTTATTTATACTAACTGAAGAACAGCTTTAATATCTCTATTTGGATCAAGTCCAGTAGTTGGATCTACAATATTTTCATAAAGACGAGTAACATCTTCATCGTAGGTTTGAGTTGATCCAGGGAAATCCTTATATAAATAAGCAGGGTAGTTACCTGATACAGCCTAAATTTTTATAATTAATATTAATATTTAAATGTTATTTTGTAATATAAATTATATATATAATTCAAAAATTTAAAAATTATTATTAATATGTATAGAAATATAACAATAAAAATTAATATTTTTTTTTATTTTATTTTATTTTATTGTTTGGTGTTGTTTCCATTTATATTTAATAAATAATAATAGTAATCATAATAATAATAATAATAATAATAAAAAAACCTTTTATATTGATATACCTTATATAATGAACCATTAGCAACATCTTCAGCATTAGCTCCAAAGAATCTTTTTACAAATTTCTTTTTATACATATCGGTTAATTCATATAAACCATAGGATTTATTATTAATATATAATCTACAAAAAGAAGCTTGAGTAATTGGTAAACCTAAAGATTCTGCTATATCGGATGCTAATTTATTTTTAATGTAAGATTCATCATAACGTAAACTACGAAGTTTAAATTCTTTACGATTATAAATTTCAGTATTTGATTTATCAGCATCACCTTTAGATAAATCAAATTTATATGGTTTCTTATCCATATCCATTGAACCTTGTCCTGAAAGACTTAAGGTTACATTAGTAAAGAAGTATTTTTCATATGGACTATATATATATAAGAGATTATTTATTTATATAATAATAAATATATATATATATATATTATTTTTTTTTTTAATAAATAAATTTCATATATATAATATAATTGCTTAATAAAACTTAATAAAAATAAAAATAAAAATATAAAATTATAAATTTATAATATATATGTAAATAAATATAATATGTAATATTCATTACGTATAAAAGTCAAATTCAACTTTGTATTCAGCTTCTTTATTTTCAGTAGTTGTTAATTGAGTATATTGAAGATCATTCATTTTAACATGAATTACTGGAACTTCACCTTCTTGGAATAATTGAGAATATTTTTCATATCCTTCAAGAGGTTGATAAAGTCTTGGAATGGTTTTGATCATATCATCACCAATAGTATATCTACGTCCATAAACTTCATATAAAGTGGTTGTACTTTGTGGATCAGTCCATTGTCTTTGATTACCATTAAATAAAACATTTTCACTCATAGTTTGATTTCCAGTAATTTCATAATAATATTGCTTTGGAGTATTTGGGTAGTCTAATTCATATAAAATATCATTGGGTTGTGCGGTCATTGGATAAGAAGTACCATCAATAATAGCGTTTACACCAGTACCTCCAAAATCAGCTGGAGTACAGATAACTTTAAATTTTACGGCATTACAAGTATTAATAGCATATATTAATGCTAATAATTTTATTTTTATAAAAATAAGTCAAAATAAATTATATTTGAAAATGGAAAAGTAAAAACATTTTATAAAAAAAAATATTTTAGTCAATTATTATTAAATATTGTTCGGCTTTACTATATATATATTAATAATACAGCCGATATTTTATAAATTTATTATATATAAATTTATCAACATACCTGTTACAAGTGATAATGAATTAAATTTCATTGTTATTCTATTTAATGTATTATTTTAATTTTATAAATTAAATTATACTATCTATTTTTAATTTTATTACTTTTAAATTTTTATTTTATATTATTATTATTTTTTATATATTTTAATTTTTTTTTAATTAACTTTTATATTATTATTTTATTTTTTTTTTTTAATTTTTATTTTATATTTTCTTTTTTAATATATTTTATATATTTTTTTTAAATTATTGTTAATTTTATTTTATTTTTTGTAGTCTATAATATTTATTTAAATATCTATTAAGCTCTTTATATAATTATTTAATTATTATTTTCATTTAGATAAAATCAGTAATTTTTATTAAAATTATAAATAAATATAGAATTATTGTTAGTAAAAATTATATAAATATGCTTACATTAATATAAATTAAAATATCATTAAAATTAAAATTAAAATTAAAATTAAAATTAAAAATAAAATTAAATTTAAACTTAAAATTTACTTTATATATAATTGCTTTTGTCAGTTATAGAATAAGAAACTTTTTTTTTCCTTAATTCTGTAACTTTTCTAAATATTTATATATCTATATAGACTTATTTATAAATTAATTTTTTATTTAGATTATTATTACTTTGTTTTTTATTTTTTTTTTATTTTATTTTTTCATTTTATTTTTTTTTTTATTTTTTTTTTTTTTTATTTTTTTTAAATTTAACAAATTTTAGAAAATTTGAAAAAAAAAAAAAAAAAAAATTAATCCTTTTATTCTCATCAAGAGTTTTAAGCTTTTTTTTTTATCAAACATTTTAATTAAACAATAAATTAATATTATTATATATTATAGTATATTATAATATATATAATACTTTATTAAATAATATATATTTTTAATTTAAGTATATTAAAATATTTAATTTGTACCACTTAATAATAATGATTTGAAAAAAAAAATAAAAAAAAAAAAATAAAAAAAAAAAAATGAAATATAAAAAATAAAAAATAAAAAATAATATTAAATAAAATTAAATAAAATATAAGATATATAATAATCATCATAAATAATGATTCTATTGTATAATAAATAATAATAATTTAATAATAATTATATAATAATTATATAATAATTATATAATAAATAAATAATAATATAATAATAAATAATAATAATTTATTTTTATTTTTATTTTTATTTTTTATTTTTTTATTTTATTTTATTTTTTTTTAAAAATATTTTTTTAACTGAATTATTTATATAAAACAAATTTAATTTTTTTTATCATTATATGATTAGTCATAATTATGGCAAATTTATGGTAAATTTTAAAAATGAGATTTAGTGTTACATTTATACATTAAAAAAATTTTTTTTATTTTCTTTTTTCTTTTTTCTTTTATTTAATGTATTTATATTTATATTCATATTTTATATTCAAATAGATAAATGAATAAAGTAAAAATCATAATAAATAATAAAAATTGGGTGAAACATCATTTATAAATAAAAAAATCATTGAAAGAAAGTAAATTCACTTGAAAAGTAATTTATTTCATAAGTATTAAAATAAGCTGTCTTTTATAAGAAAAAAAGAAAAGAAAAGAATCAAAATTAACATTTATAATAGTAATAATAATAATAATAATAATAAATATATATATTTATTTACACTTTGGTTTCTTTTTATTTGTTTTAAAATATATCATTGATTTTAAAGACAAAAGGAGATTAAATATTAAATATAAATTTTAAATAAAATAATTTTTAGATTCAATTATCATAGAAGAAAATTATTGTAATAAAATAAAATTAAAGAAATAAAATTAAAGAAATAATAATAATAATTTTTCCTTTTCACTTTTCACTTTTCCTTTTCCTTTTTATTGTATATGTTAAAATTTTTTTTTATTTTTTATATTTTTTATATTTTTTATTAAATTTATAAAATTTATTTAAAAATTTATTAATAAATATTTCTTTTCTTGTAATTTTTTTCTTTTTATACTATTGGTCATTAGTCTTGATGACTAAATATTTTTTTAATTAATTGTGTTATTTATTATTTATTATTTATCCTATATTTTATCCTATATTTTATTTTAAAATTACGTTACTGTTGTGTTGTGTTATGTGTTATGTTATGTTATGTTATGTTATCTCATTTTATTAGATGAATTATATAAAATTTTCTTTTTTATATCTATATTTTAAATAATAAATATCTATAAATGATGTATTATCTTATTATTATTTTATTTTATTATTTAATGATGAATGTATATTTAATCCTTGCTTTTTAGATGATAAAAATACTTTCAATAATTTAAAAAGTAATTAAATTAAAATTAAAAAAAAAAAGGTATAATTTTTATAATTATTTATTATTTATTATTTATTATTATTTATTATTATTTATTATTTATTATTTATTATTATTATTATTATTATTATTATTATTATTATTATTATTATTATTTATTATTTATTATTTATTATTAAAATTCACAGAATTATTATTAAAAGAAAAAAAAAAAAAAAGAGTAAGAAGTAGTAAAATTGTGAAACATTTAATATATAACATTATGAAGTTTTGTTATTTTCAAGGTTTATTTATAATATATAATAAATATATATAAAATATATAATTACATATAAAATTTATATAATCCAATATATTACATAATAAATAAATAAAAATGGATATATTAACTATTAATTAAATATTAAATAATTTAAAAAAATAATAAAGTACATAAAAATATATTAAAAATGTTTATAAATATTTTTAACAATCATATTTCATGTATTGCTCACATGTTCACTTTTTTTTAATTTATTAGTCGTATACTATGTTTGTATACATTATATTAATACATTTTAACACAACACCTATTACATATATTTTCACATATTTTCACAAACCATTACGTGTAGGTAGTACTAATTATTATAACATTTATGGTAATACATATTAACTATTTTTAGGGAGTATTATAATAATTGATTATACTGTAAAAAAAGTTATAATAAAAAAAAATATAATTAATATATATATATAGTTAATTAATATAATTAATTAATATATAGATATAACAAAACATGAATTAAGGAGTGGAATGTCTATAACAAATGGGGGATAAATCGATGTAGCAAGTTGTAAAATAAGTAATGTGAGTACACTAATAAATAAGAATTAGCTATTTACATATAGAAAGAGTTTAAAAAAAATTTATAGCTATTGTAATAAGTATTAGTTAATATTACATATATATAAATAAACCCTATTAATAATAAATAATAATAATTATAATAATAATAATAATATTAATTATAATAATAGTTAATAATAATTGATAATAATTAAATAATAATAATAATTATAATAATAATAATAATTATAATAATAACTAAATAATAATAATAATAATAATAATAATAATAATAATAGTTATCAATATTAATCATAATAATAATAATAATAATAATAATAATAATAATAATAATAAGATTATTATTAATTAATTAATTATTTATTATTTATTATCATTTATTATTATTATTTATTATTTATTATTTATTTATTATTATTAACTATTATTATTTACTATTTATTATTTATTTATTATTATTAATTTATTATTATTTATTATTTAATTATTTATTATTATTTTCTTTTATAATAAGGATTTAATAATTCATTTTCATTTTATTGAATATAATTATTTATTTATTTATTCATTTATTTATTTGTTTGTTTATTTATTATATTTATTTATATATTATTTATTTATTTATTTATTTATTGTTTTATTGAATATTTATTTATTTATAAACTATATATTAAATGTTTTGATTCTACGATTGATATAATATATAATAAATGTTTCTTATATAGTATTATTATATATTAATAATCTCAAACTTGTTACAACATTTTTGAAATATTATCATAATCAAATATAAATATAAATAGTATAAAATAAATAAATAAATAAATAAATATTAGAATATTAAAATATTAAATTTATATATAATTAATAAAGTTTATTTATAAAAAATAATAATTAATCACCACCTATCAATCTATTATAAATCTGTAATTAATCCATTTATTTATTTATATATTTATTTATTTATTTATTTATTTATTTATTAATTTATTTATTTATTTATTTATTTATTTCTTATTTTTCCTTTTTATTTAATCATTAATTAATAATTAATAATTATTAATAATTAATAATAATAATAATAATTAAAATGATAGTTTTTGATTTTATATTCAATAAAGTTTATTAATAATCATTATAAAAATAAATAAATAATTAAATATAATTTTTAATAAAATACATAATAGATATAAATGAATAAATTATTATTATATTAAATAATATTTTTTAAAAAAAAAAATCATAATCATCCTCATCATTAATAAAAATTTTCTCGGTCTTGTAATAAATTAAAATAAAGATAAATATAAATAAATAATATATAATAATATAATCATAATATATTACTTAAACTATTCATAAAGTTAAAATAATATAATTTTGATAAAATTTAATATTTAGTGTTTATAATATTTGTATATAATTTGAATGGCTTCAATTCTATATTATAATATACCTGAATTATTTTTAATATAAAATTCATTTATTTTATTATAATTATAATATATATTATAATATATTATAATATATTATATTATATGGCAGTTTTTAAATTTTTATATAGAAATGTCAAAATCATTAATTATAATTTAAAAAATTATATAACCAATTAATTCAATGTAATGTAATATATAATATATAATATATTATATATATATTTCTTCTTATTTATAATTATAATTTTGATTTATAATTTACGAATTTGAAAATTTGTATTTAAAAGAATCGTAATCATAATCATAATTAAAATAATTATAATTTATTATATAATTAATAATTATTATAATCAATTATATTATTAATAGTATTAATAGAGTATTAATAGTATATAATTATAAAATCAATCGAAATATAATAAATAAATAAATATATAAAACAATAGATAATTTTTTTTAAAAAAAATAAATAAATTATTATTAATTATTAAATAATTTTTTATTCTAATTTTATTTATTATAATTTTTTTTTTATTTAATATTATAGGATAAAAAATAATTATTGTTTATTATTAAATTAAATTAAATTGGAAAAAAAAATTATTATTTAGTCGTCATAATTCCTATTAATAATAAATAATAATAAATAATAAATAATAAATAATAATAAATAATAATAAATAATAATTAATTTATTAATTAGTATTAATAATTAATAATAAAATTTTTCAAATATATAAGAAAAAAAAAAGAATATAAAAATTTTTTTACAAAAAAAAAAAAAAAAAGTTGTAAAAAAAATTATAAAAAAATATTATATATAAAATAACAATTAATATACAATAAAAAGTAATGAAGTTTTTTTATGTTTATAAATATTAATAATTATATATAATACAAGAGTATATTCATTTATAGTTGTTGTTATTGCTTATATAACTATTATAATATTTAATAATTAAATATATCATAAAAAGAAAAGTTTTTTTTAAACCTAATTTTAAACTATAAAAAGTATTAAAAATAACGAAAAATGAGTAATAATAAAAACAAATATGAAACAAAAATAAAAATAAAAAATATAAAATAAAAAAAAAAAAAAAAGAGAAAGTTTTTATAAAAGTAATATGAAATGGAAATAATTTGAAAAGAATAGTTTGAACAAAAAAAAAATAAAGGCAAAAATTTAATAATAAAATATTTTTTATGCAATATTTTTATGGAATACTATAGTATACAATTATGAAACAATAACTATATTACTATACTAAAATATTGATAAATAATTTTTATATATTTATTTTTTCTATTATACTAATAAAAAATATTTTCATAATAATATTTTATATATAATTTCTTAGATATTAATAGATATAGAAATAATATATTAAAAAAAAAATAAACATTATAAATATATAAATATATATAAAAAAAAAATGAAATATAGCACTATTTTAAGTTCACTTTTTAGTAAGTATAATTATTCAATAAATATTTTTAATTTTTTTTTTTTTAAATAAGTGAAATATTTATGTAGTTATGAATATATATATGTATACTTTTATAAAATAATTATATGAATATAAAAAATTAATAAAAATTATGTCTTTATATATTTTTCTAAAAATAAAAAAAAATAATAATATATACATATACCTATACATTTACATATACATATATATTATAGTTAGTTCTTTAGTATCATTAGCAAATGCTGAAAAATACAATGTTATTGCATTACCAGTAGAATACGGTGGTACTGCTGTTGGATTAGTTATTGATAATAATGCTCCAATACCAATGAATCCATCTGTTAATGGTATGTATTGGACTGTTGATGCTAATAAACCATCATCTGAATATTATTATGTTATTATTAATGATAATACGGTTGCTTATGGTGAAAAAGAAAATTTACAATTTACAAGACAATGGTCAGATGATCAAGTAAATCATATTTTCGGTAGAAGAATTGATCGTGCTGGTAAATTATTAAAAACTATACCAAGAGCTTATCCAGCTCATCCAGGTTACAGTAAATTCTCTAAACTTTTCCAAGAAGGTGAAATGCCAGTAGTTCGTTTCCTTCTTAATGATCAAGATTACAATACTTTAATAAATGATTCTGGTAGTGGTACTGATAATAAATATATTGGTTCCTTTGATTTATTCACTGCTGATGAAGTTTTCCAATTTACTAATGCCACTCTTGAATTAGGAGGTATGGGAAGTCGTGGATATAAAAAGCATCCATTTAAAATTAGTTTATCGGAAGGTGCTAATGATTCTGAATCTAATACTGAAATTTACAATAGAGATAATTTAAAATTTAGAAATCTTGTTTATGATTCATCCTATATTAAAAATAAAATAGCTACCGATGTTATGATTTCTTTAGGTCTTCCAGCTCCACAATCTACTCATGCTCGTTTATATATTAATAATACTCCATTTGGTTTATACGATTTCTCAGATGTTACTAAAAAGAAGTTTGTTAAACGTTTCTTCCATTCCACAGCTGGTAAAGATGAAAAAATTAAATATGGTACCTTTTATAAAGGTATTTCTACAGAAAGTGATGGTACTAAAGTTCAAGCTTTCCTTTATAATGATTTCCCAGAACTTCGTGAAGATATGTATGAACCTGCTAAAAAAGTAATTCGTGAAGGTGCTCAACCATTAGATGATATTAATGAAGTAATTCAATGGATTGATACTTTAACTGAAACAACTCCAGCAGAAGAAATTAGAAATAGATTTAATCTTGATGTTTTCTATAAATCTATGGCTCTTGAATATTTAATTTGTCATTGGGATGGTTATTTACAAGGTGGTAATAATTTCTATCTTTATCGTGATGTTTCTGGTTATATTACTATGTTCTCCTTTGATTTTGATTTAACTTTTGGTAAATGGTGTAAATTTGAACAAAAACCATTTGAAGAATTTTCTAGATCTCTTAAAAATTATGGTGGTAAAGGTGTTATCTATGCTCAACTTTATCATAAAATATTAAATCGTGAACCCTTCAAAACTGAAATGAAACAAACTCTTGATGATGTTGTTTCCAAAATTTTCAATATTGAAGCTCTTGGTGATCGTATTGCTTATCTTAAAGAATTTTTAAAGGATGATATTGCTTGGGATATTTCTGTAAGAAATGTTTTACCATCTACTACTTATAGTGATACCACTGAAGAACCTATTCCATCCTATGAAGGTGCTATGGCTTTATTTGATAATGTACCAGAACAAATTGAAGATGATTATGGTGTTTATAATTGGATTAAGGATACATCTGAATATATTGCTACTACTGATGGTGTTAAATTCAATGTAGATAGAAGTAAAGGTGAAGTTGGTGGTATTATTGAAACCGATAAAAAAGGTGATGCTAAAGTAGATGGTGAAATGTCCAGTGGATCTACTAAATTAGTTATCAATACTTCCATTATTTTTATCTTATCTTTTGTTTTAATGTTAATTTAAAATTAAAAATTTTTTAAACAAAAAAAAAAAAATTTAAAAAGAAAAAAAGAAAGAAGAAAGAAGAAAGAAAGAAGAAAAAAGAAGAAAAAAGAAGAAAAAAAGAAGTTATAAATATAAATATAAATATAAATATAAATATAAAATCTCAAGAAAATAATTTCTATATAACGAAAATTTACATAAAAAAAAAAAAACAAAAAAAACAAAAAACTATAATTATAGTGAACTTTAATTTATAAATATCGTAAACCCTTTTTCTTTATTTTCTTTTTCTTTTTTTTTTTTTTTTTTTTTATTAAAATGTTTAATAAATAATATTATATAATTTTTTTAATGAATACATACAACAAAAAAAAAAAAAAGATAAAAGAAATTATATTTAAAAAAAAAAAAAAAAGAAATAATAATAATTAATTATATAATAATATATAATAGAATATAAATAATAAAATACCTTTAAATTTTCATAGAAAAAAAAAAACGAAAAAAAACCTTTTATATATATATAAAAAACAACCAATTAAAAAAAAAAACAATAATTTATAATACACAATAAAACAAACAAAAAAACAATAATTTATATACATAATAACATAAACCACAAAAAAAAAAACAATAATTTTAAACAAAACAAAAACCAAACCAGAAAAACCCCCCAAAAAAAAAAAAGAAAAAAGAAGTATCATAAATCATATGTATAATTTATTTTAATATTCTTTTTTTAGAGTAATTTTTTTTTTTTTTTTTTTAACTTTATTTTCTATTCTTATTCTTTTTCAAACTTTTTTTTTTTTTAATATATTATTAAATTTATTTTACTTATATAATTAATATTATTATATAAGTATTATAAAAAAGAAAAAAAAAATAATTATTAATAGAAAGAAAAATATTTTTTCATATTTTTTATATAAATATTTATTATAAATATTTATTTTTATTATTATTATTTTTTTTTAATATATTTTTATATATATCTATTAATGCTAAAATTTTAATTAAAAATAATAATTATAAAAAAATTAAAAAAAATATTTTTATCAATAAAAAAAAAAAAGAAAAAAAAAAAAATTTTTTTTTTTTTCATTATTTCTTAATCGTTTGTTTTTTTTTTTTTTTTTTTTTTTTTTTTTTTTTTTTTTATAAAGTACATAAATCATTGTAAATTTTAAGATTATTCAGTTTAGAATATTATAAGTACAAATTTAAAAATATTATGAATGTAATGTACTAAAGGAGAGGTCAACAAACCATTATTTAATAATGGTTAAGACTGAAATTTGAAACTTGAAATATTCAAATATTCATGTGAAATATATATCATGTGATATATTTCAAAGGTCTATTTAAATTAAAAAAAAAAAAAAAAAAAAAAAAAAAAAAAAAAAAAAACTAGAAGAGAGAAAAAGATTTTTTTTCTCCCTACTATAAATGAAATAAAGAAAAAAAAATAAAAATTGATAAAAAGAAAGAAAAAAAAAAAAGAAGAAAAATTAAAATTTAAAAAATAATGAAAAAAAAAAATTATAAACAAAACAAAACAAACCAAACCAAAAAAAAAAAAAAAAAAAAAAAAAAGAAATTTAGAAAAAGATAAATTATAACAAAAATAACCAAATAAAACGAAAATAATAATAAGAATAAGCATAAGATAATAAAAAAAAATAATTTTTTAATTATTATATTTAAAGTTATACAAAAAAAAATAAAATACTAAATATAATATTATCTTAATTATTTATAAAACAAACAAACAAACAAACAAACATGAATAAGTAATAAGCATTTATAGATATATCAATTGAATCATTAAATAATAAATAATAATAATAATAATAATAATAATATTTATAAAAATATTTTTAAATCAACAATATTTTTTTTTTTTAATTTTAAGATTATCATTACTTTTATAATCTTATAAATTCCTATTTATTTATTAAAAATTTAAATTAATTTATATTTTACCTTTCTATTTATTTACAATCTTTTTATTTTTTTTCTTCTTTTTTTTTTCTCTATTATAATTTTTTTTTATTTAAATTTTTTATTTTATATTTAAAAAAAAAAAAAAAAAGAAAACAGTTTTAAAAAAATATATTATTTTAATTTTT